>PKQL01000199.1:0-83829 GCA_002916455.1 Penicillium sp. CF05
GTAGAGAAAATAATAAAATAAAATAAAAAAGCAAAGAAAAGCTCAAATCTTAGAGAACCTGCAGAGGGGCTGCACGGAGGGGCAAGAGGTAGGACGGAGAGTACTGGAAAGGCTACAGAAAAGGTGATGGGACAAAAATAACCCGCTTTGCTGCAGCAATTATGCACGTCTTGGTCAATAGGATCTCATAGAAGGGTTTTCCTTCTGCCGAGCCTGTGAGTGGGCAGATTTTCGACATCGTATTATTGACACAACCTTTACTCGGTCAATATTAATATTCCATTTTGACTTAACCTCTTTTTTGACTTTTATCTGGCTCTATAATTGAACCTGATCCATCACATACGCATCTGGACAATGCGGGGATTTCCAAGGTTTCTCTTGAAATTTGCATGTCTATCGGGAGAATCCATTCATTGGTCCTCGGCCCCCCTGTCATCTCAATTCATTCCCCGCCACGGCGCTTGCAGTGCTTTATTTAGAGTTGAACAGGGCCCGAGTGTATGGATTGTCCAACATCTACGGGTTCATCAAAAGTAGATTGCTAGCAATCTTTGAGATAATAAGTTGCTCCGTACATATTCCTTGAGCCAAGTTGAGGTGCTAGGGCCGATGCTCGATCCACAGGACTATATATACACTTCACGACCTTTCCTTTTCCGTTTTAGTGCTCACCCCGCGACATCCAAACTCTGGCGTTCCATGGTTCAATTTGAGCTGTTACACATGCAAAATGACTTGTCTGCTGGATTGAAGTGGATGGCTTGGTATGGACTGATACTGACGTCTATTAGTCTCGTTATCTTCTCGCCAAGTCCTAGTGGTGTACGCGGGTAAGAACGGTTGATGAACATGTCACCAAGCCCTACATCAACACGTCCACAGTAAGAAATTGTCCTAGATGGATGTCTATGAATATCAATCCAAGTTAAACATCAATACAATTTACTTACACAGTCTCTACCAGCTGGAGGCTGTCCAAGTGTTCATGGACCATTATGGAACCGGCCCGACCCGCTCACCAAACATTGATACAAACCGTTGACAGGAGACCATTCTTCAAGGGAAGAATAGTGATATCAATCGCAATGAGATCTCGAGTCTGTCGCAAATACTAGCAAGCATCTTTTGATCTAGACAACTCAATCCCATAGCCAAAAAGACTAGCGCACTCTCGACCCCGATATAGCGGCGAATCATAGGCTGGAATCTCTCCGTAGTCCGCCAACACCGTGCGGGGCCTGCAAGACGGCACAGCTGCAATACGTACAGGAGAATCCCATCATGTGAGACCTTAGAGCACTCGGTGAGCGTAAGGTCACAGGCTCAAATTGGGTCCTTAGTGGGACGTGGGCGACTTGCAGTGGGACTAATCTATAATTAGGTAAATGGGCAGCGCCAGAATATGCCACTGAGGCAGTTGACCTAGAATGCCGAGGACGTGGGAGTTCTTTTTGCTCTCTTAGACTTCCTGTGAGTAAAATTGTGTAGGAGCCGATGTGCAAAAGTCAGATAGAAGGGGACACCCGTGGACGTGAGTTGGAAAAGCTAAGAGGGCACAAGTCACGAATGGTCGTTACATGCTACGATCTAGTGAACGTTCTAAGCCATCAGCGGCGCCGTTTTTTTGGAAGATCTAGCACACTGTTTAATTTTGATTTATTCGAGGAGGGCAACAAGGAAAAAAAAAAAGAAAAAAAAAGAAAAAAAAGATGAACAAACCCAGCAGGGGAATGGCGACATCAGCCTCCGACTTGCGGTCTGAGGATTCGAACCCGTGTAGGTAAACCTAGATAGGCAGTCTAGAGCAGTTATGGCTCATCAGCGATCTACCAACTAGGCCACCTGGGTTTGCATTTACCACCACACTGACTTTGGTATATAGCCACTTCCTCACGCTCCTTCCCATTATGATTATCAGCCAGTTCAGGCAGGAACGTCTCGACCAGCTCGACCATCTCATATGTCTCTCATGTAATTGATAGATGGTCCCGGGGTCTCTATGCTTAGATGAACTCTCGGCCATTAGGCCTTCGATCTTCAAACTTCATTGCCATTGGCTCAATGCCGCTAGCCATGCAGCCTCCTTCTTGCTGATCAGTCAGGTAATTATGGCACTCCAAGACTGATACATACAGCAACAGATTCTTCCAAGGGTTACTTGACTCGGGAAATTCCAAGGTTGATCAAGCCTAAGTTCTCGAGCTAAGCCTGATATACCCTGTCAGACCCACCCAGGCCCACTTGCAGTGGACGTTGCGGATTGAACCACTTGCATTACATGTGTACCTTACCTACCTAGGTAGGTACCTTGCAGGTCTATCTGCGTGTTCTTGACTCCAGCAGATTAAACCTGTACAGAGGTACGATAGTGGCCGTCTAATAATAGTAAAGGTGGCGTGCAGCACCTTGGCTGTTTGTCCAATTTGGTACTGACGCCTCGGTTTCTAGGCATCTCGTCGAGTCAGTGGACGACCCATCTATCATACTATCATCCATCAGATCCGCATATCCTGTCACAGTCCGTGCGAGAAAGAAGGAATCAGTTGCAGGCTCTCCTGCAGGGATATCACTCAAGATCTGCCCATAGATGTGTTTCAGCCATTTCCAACGGCCTCCACGCATATCTCTTCCATAGTGATAGAATGCGCTAGGTCAATTTTGATAAACATCCAGACCAGCATGAGCTACACTAAGCTTCTACAAGAGGAAATGTCTTCTTGCGTTCTGAACAAAGAAAAATTGAGCGAAGTATCCATCTATGGTATAGACATAGGGAGCGAAGTCGCTTGCATAAAAGCAAGGACAGACAATCTATTTATATCAGGATTTAACAAGCTAATGTCGGTAACGAAATCACGGATGTGATCTCCACGTGGGATACGGAGAAGTGGTTGGTGATCGAGTACCCACCCCGGCGCTTAAGAGCTTTTTTTTTTTTTTTTTTTTTTTGGATCAGCGAAGGTTTTCGGAAATAGCAGGGATAATTCTTTGGTCTTGAGAGGGGTGTACATGGTGCTAACTACATTAGACATCGCGTAAAATCTAGGTACATCGAGCAAAACCCAGGTAGGTTATAAAATTCGGCCGGGAATATTCCCCTCCGAGGTCGATTATTCAACGCTGAAGATGACTATAGAGACTGAGATATATAGGAAATACTTTATTTACAGCTTAGAAACCATCTTGTTGCCCTGCTTGAGGAGAACAGCGGCATCTCCGACGAGCTCATCAACGATAGCCTTGGCAGACTTCTTCTCGTTGACAACGGCGGCAACCTTGCCCATCAGGAAGGGGCGGGCGTTGTCCAAAGTATCATCGTCGACGTCATCGGGCAAGTTCTCCATATCGTGCTCGACAGGGATGATACCCTTAGAGGTGAGCTGCTTGATCTCATCGTGACGGTTCTCCTCCCAGTTGACGATATAAGGGTTCTTGCGAACACGAAGGGGACGACCCTATATCATTTTGTTAGTAACAAGAACGGCTTAATACTGACACAGTTAGGGAATACGTACAGTGAAGATAATGGTACGGATGTTGTCCTCGAAGTTAGAAGTGCGGACAGCCTCTTGGTGAGCGGTGGGGGCACCGGCCTCATCAGACAGGATGAAACGGGTACCGATCCAGACAGCGGAGGCACCGAGCATCAGGGCAGCAGCAACTGAGTTACCGTTGAAAAGACCACCAGCGGCGATGACCTGCACGGGCTGGCCGGTCAGAGGGCTCTTCTTGCCCTGGACCAACTTGGCAACGGTGGGGATGAGGACGGTGGTGGGGACATCACCGGTGTGACCACCTCCCTCACCACCCTGGGCGCAGATGATATCAACGCCAACGTCCAGGGCCTTCTGGACGTGCTTGGGGTGGCCAATCATGTTCATGCAGAGGATGCCGGCACCGTGGAGCTTGTCGACAACGGCCTTGGGGGGAACACCGACGGCGGAGACGAAAAGGCTAGCCTTTTCCTGGATGATAATGTCGACGAGCTCACCGAGCTTGCCCTTGGTGTAGTCGTAGCTATTTGCCGAAACAAAATGCGATTAGCACGTGTCAACAATGCGGAAAAAATACCGCAGCGATCGAGGGTTCTTACTTGGTCTTGCGGGCACTGCCACCAACCTGAGGGAGAAGAAGGTCGACACCGAAGGGAGCGTTCTTGTCGTGCAGGTAGCTCTTGAGTTCGGCAACCTGTTCGCGGAGCATCTCGGGGGTATAGCCAACGCCACCGATCACACCCAGACCACCGGCGTTGGTGACAGCGGCAGCGAGCTTGGGACCCGCAGCCACGTTCATGCCTGCCAGCAGGATGGGGTGGTTGATCTTGAGCAGATCGGTGATCGGGGTGCGGATTTGTTCTGTACAGTGGTCATGGTTAACATCGGTCTTGAGGCCATGCGCTCATGTGGAGCCATCGTTAAGTAGAAGAATATCACATGAAAATAATGGGTAGAGTAAACATAGGGGATATAAGTCACTTACGAGGAGAAGCCATTATGAATATGTGTGTGGAGTGAAGGTGTAAAAAGAAAACCTGGGGAAGAGAAGGGAGATGGGGTGTAACCAACCTATAAAGCAAAGCAACCTCGGTGGTTCACAGACTTGCGATGAGCCTCGGTCCACACGACTTGACCGAGAGATTAGTCACGAGACCTTACGGAAGTGCCGTAAGCGGGGTTGGAATTTGACGCCTGAGGCAGAAATCCCACGTGTCTTAAGAGACGTCTCGGAGGACTCTACGACTTCTACACACTGGAGGATATCATGTTGTTCGAATTGGCCCTAATCCCTGTCATATATTGCCTCTAGACTCTATGGCAGCCATCTATGGCCATATCATGTCGGCAACAAAGTCGTCAAATCGGATAGACAGTCAGTCCATGTGTAACCACGTGCAACATAGCATGGGATTTGTGGGATTTAGCTTTTCCTAGCATTGACGCGGTTGGGTTTCATCCGCACAGTATTCACAAGGAAAAAAATATGTCATAAAGTGAGCAGGGTAGCTGTATCTGCCAAGAGCACAGTAAAAATTTCCAGAATTCCCATATCCCGGAGAGGATCGGATATGGACAAACACGTTCGAGTGGCAATGGAGTATGTCTGTTCTATGAACTAGCTGGATTTAAAGGGGTAAACGCCCCCCTCTTGTCTTGTGTAAGTGACCGTAGTGAAGTTATGTGATACAGCAAACGAAAGACGAAAGTGGTTGTGTCCACAACAACTGATAGGTGAGAACCACCATGGATTGACCCACCTGCTACCGGGAAAGTGTGAGATAAAGAGAATAGTTCAATCCTGGAGAGGAGAGAATCAAAGCCTAGGATATGTTTTAAGACAGAGCCTCAACAACTAGTGTATGAGTCCTAATAATTTTCCAAATCTGCGACGTTATTAAACAATTTCGCTCCCTGCAATTCGGGAATGGCTACAACCCCACCCCCAAGAGGTTAATGGAAATGAGCAAGAATCTCTGTCGAGACGTTCAGGGCGAAGAAGACGAACGTCAAGTCACACCTACACCCAGAAAGCCGAGGTATTTTTTTTTTTTTTTTTCAAACACATTCTTGTATTGTGCTAGTGATACTTGATAAGCTCACTGCTACATAGTAAATATTGACTACTGCAGAAGTTTATATACATATCCAAGAGTATGTCAACAAACCCAAGGCAGTAATGTTCTGCAAATCATAAAGAAAAATCAAAAATAAAAACAAAAATCCATCGGTCCTGCCGGTTTTAAGAAAGAAAATGGATAACCTATCCCAGAGCAAGAGTGAAACCAGCGCTCAGAGAGCAAGAGTAGGTGTTCACGTCATCCGGGAGTTGGTAGGCATCCTTGCAGTTCACATCTCCAGGGGCGCAAGAAACCGACTTGCAGCTCGAGTCACTGGGCTGAACAGTGAAGCCAGACTTGACAAAGTCGGAAGTCTCGTCGAGATCGATGGAGGACATGTCCCAGAACAGAGTGTCACCATCCTGGGTGTATTCGAACTGAAGAACGCTATCCTGGGACTCGCTGGTGGAGATCTTGATGGAGATACCGCCACCGTTGGAGTTGGTGATCCAGTCTTCGCTGTAGTCACCCCCGGTGCTGAGAGTCTTCATGCTGCCGGGGTCGGACGCGGTGGTCCACAGGTAGACGTCGGTATCCATGTTGTTGACGATCTGAAGACCGCCACTGCCAGAGTCGCGGGTCTCAACGGCGCCGGATTCTCCGGATCGAGCGGAGTGCGGGAGGGCAGCAGCGGTGGCAGCGAGAAGGCCGGTAAGGAAGACGTTGAAAGTCATGATGGAAGATTGTAAATTGAGGGAGTGAATGTGGTAAGACAAAGTAGTTCACTGGTTTACAGAGATACTAAAGTGACAGTAATTGAGGATCAACCTCGAATGAATGAATGACTTCAAGAAGAGAGTGACTTGAAGGATCAAAGAATGTGTTTGAAGAAAGAAAGAAAAAGGAAACCATTTCTGCGGGTGTCCATCTTTTTATTGCGCCTGGTGGAGTCGTCCGGATGAGGATGAAACTCTGCGAGAGGACCAAAAGATGTGTAGGGTGTGGATAAACTACAATTATAGATGCGGGTTCAGTCAATAAGGTTGGCTTCCGAGCGCAACCAGCCAATCAGATCATGCGGCTGAGGTTTCCACAAACGGTCTCGAACGCTTCGTCATCTTTCCAAAGTTGAACACTTCGTCATCGTCTTGCGGTGGACTTGGCGTTTTCTAGAATTTCGATTCTTGAACTTCAGATCAATCCAATCATTCAACGAGTTTGGTTCGCAAATAAAATACTTCGTTTCCCGTCCGAAACAAATCCGATAGGCAAAAGAATGGGTACCCTGACATCAGTTCTTCATGGCTTCCAATATTACCCACCTTCATCCGCAGCTGCCCGGTAATATAATAGACTCGCATTTTACGTCAGTTACCTGTGGCGACCTTCCACCTGGGCACAGTCCTTTTCCCTAGAGAAACCTACAAGCAAAGTAGCTGACTACTAAAAATGTTGACGATATGACCTCTGGATGTTATCTACCACCCAAGAGCCTAATTAACTTCTCTGCAAGATAAGCATTTTTATGTCTTGTAGTTCAACGCTTTGGCCTTTTGTCCGACATCCCATGTTCTATCCATTCAAGGGTCCAAATCGGTTCATATAATCCATCAACTCAGCCACCTTTGTTGCCACTATATTTTGTGGGGCTATCATTTTGACAGTGGGCGCCAAAATGATTAGCCAGTGCTTGTTTCTCGTTAATCCTCGTTCAATGGTATATTGCAAGGGGTTGCGGAGTACTTTGCCACCTGGGGCAAGTGGGTATGTCGGACAATACATTTGAGTCTAAGCTTCTCGCCTTTCCTACCTTTCCTGGTTATTCCCCTCGTAGAATGTGCCTATGGCGAAGTCCACCCAAACCAGGAACATTTGCTGGTTGTACTATGGGGAAAATACGAAAGAAAATGCAAAATAAAAGAATAAATCTCTTTTCTTCGCCTTCTTTCTTCAGGAGCACTCGGTCACAGGAACCACACAAATAGAAGACAATACTACGTAATAACATCTGCGGCATTTTTCCAACTTCTGGCTAAGCCTCGTCTCAAATCCCTTCAACGTTTGCCTGAAGGTCCTCTTGTGCAATCATCTGGCCTGGCTTAAAAGCCGTGGCAAATATCTCCTCAAATTCATTATCGGAGAGAAGGCGCACTCCAACAAGGTCATTATCCAAAATCTTGAACTCGGCTTCGAATTTGCCACCCAAGAGCGCAGCTTTCAGCAGCGCGAGTGTTTTGAAGAGGTCCAGGCCACTCTGCTTGGTGTTTTCCAGTATTCTCTCAAGCTCAGCCGCCGCGTCCACTGGATTCTCGATCCATTTGACATCAGGCCGCGAGTACTTCTTTGCCAAACTCAAGACCTTGTTTTGAGTTAGGACAATGTTGTGAACGCTAACCAGGCGATTTTTGGTCTCCGTCGCATTCTTCAACGCACCAGCAACGGCTTTTGCAACACTCGACACACTAGTTGAGCTGAAAGTATGCGCACCATTGCCATAGACTGGAGCAGTTTGAGTCTGTGGATCGGTCAAAAACGGCATCGACATGACAAATTCCAGGAAGGGGCCAACAGCAAAGAGTGTGTACTCGATCTGTCCGCTCAGCGCCTTTTCTTTGAGATACTTCTGTATGTAGATCCACAAAGCGTTTAGTGGAAGTGTCTCGGCTCCGAGTCTGGTGGTAAGCGCCCCAAAGTCGGAAGGGATGAAGCGTCTAACGCCAGCCTGGATGCTGGCATCGATGACCGTCTTCTGTACGCTAATACCAGACGTTCCGACAGTAGACACAACGGCATCCTGGCCCCGGAGAACAGCTACAAGGCTGTCGATAGATGAATAATCGACTTGCACAGTCTTGAGGCTGGAAGGCGGTTCATCCACGGAGCGAGCTGTGCGACTCAACACCGTGATTTGAAAGCCAGTATTCACGAGCTGCTCCAAGATTGCAGATCCCAGCCATCCTTTCTGTTGACCGCGTATCAGTATAACAAACGTAGATATTTCGTTACCGGTAAACTAACCCCTAAGAGTGCGACATTCCTGATAGGCTCCATACTAGATGGAAGTGATGTTTCAAGCGAATTTTATATGGGGAGAAACAAGGAAGAGGGATGTAGTAACTGAAGTGAACTGAAAAAGAAATATATTTCCGAAGTGATAACAATAATAAGGTAGTTTCTTAGCTAGAAATGTGGTAGAATATATAGTCCTCTGTATGATCATCGGCGGTATCTATATTGGGCAACTCATTCGTGAAATAGCAGATAACTAGACCCACTCCACGCTCTATTCCCATTTAGACAAGTCAATCGTAGTATAGTGCAAGGTTATCCCACTTCCATGGCTGTGTCGGAGATCAGCGGGAAGGCAACAGCAAGGTTTGCACCATTCCCATTTCGGTAAGTAAGTCGTAGATTAGCGTTATAAGCTTAACCAATTAGGGGCCGTTTGCTCTTACTCCACCCTCGCCTGGATCACTCAAGATCAACTCAAGACTCGCAATATATCTGACCGTCTCTCTAATGTCTCGATAGCCGCACAAAGATACACCGTGGGTCATATTCTCATCTACCAACTGGCCAGATTTTGGTGCCAAAGAGGCAGTGCTGGGCAACATTCTTTTACTGGGTCATTCTTGGAACCTCACTCTGCCACTACCCATGGCATCTGTCAGAGCTAGCCCGGCTTGTGGGAACTGCAGATCTAGGAGAATCAAGGTTTGCTCACCACTTCCAAAACACTCTCATCAGCTTTGTTCGCCACGCTAACCTCTTGATAGTGCAACCTCCTCCGACCAAGATGCAGCCAGTGCGCTCGAGCTGGCCTAGACTGTGCTGGTTATAGGCCTCAGTCAGATCTGCTTTTTCGCGATCAGACCAAATCGACAATTCAAAAGTTGCATGCTTCACGTACTAGGCGGACCGAGGTTAACAAGCATACCACGTGTTGGAGCCCAGTCGTAATCAAATCCACTTTTAATGTCGAAGAACTTGCACAAAAGGTGTTTTCTGACAACTTTGCGATCTTGGGTGATGAATGCAAGCAGTGGATGGACTCTGGTGCGGAGAATCCATCTTCCGTCACTGTCAGCCTCACCTCTGTTGGCCTCGCTGCACTTGCTGTTGTCCACAAAGATCCCGATATGATGGATCTGGCGCGCAGAAAATACAACTTTGCTATAAGGATCCTCACCAAAGCAACTATTGGCCACCAGAGCGGTGGGTTTGAACAATCTGTGGCTGGAAGTTTCATTTTGTCTATCTTCGAGGTTCTGTGTTCTGAAATCCCACACTAATACAACTTTACCCATCGGACTGACGGATGGTTGATGTTGCAGATGATAACATGTGATAGGCACTCCCCTTCATATGCCTGGCAAAAGCATGTTCACGGCGCTGCAGCGTTCTTGGGCTATTTGTGTTCTACCAACGGTCTACCAGTCTCACCGGTGAAAGAAATTATAGAGATATGTTACACCACAGTACGTTGGTATGTCATTAGAGAAAGGAATGTACTAACTACTCGTACTTTCAAGACACTGGCGTGTCTTATCAGTGACAAGACGGTTCCGCACTTCTTACTGGAATTACCAGGTCGCTTTGGAGCGTCATCGAATACCTCACAAGCCGACGAGGGTCCCTTGTTATCAGCAATGAGACTCTTTGCTATTCTGGGTACTTTGGTGAATATTCGTGTGTTGGCTAAGCAGAACTTTTCCCCACCTGGCCAGCTAGTTGAAATGGCTATAAAAAGTGATCAAACCCTCCAAAACTGGGCAGCTTCACTGCCTGCGTCGTGGACGTATCAGGAGCTTCCTAAAGGGCCACAATACGTTTACCAGGACGTTTGGTATGCTCGAATGTGGAACTACTATCGCCTAGCCCGCATTCTAGCCAACCGGATAATCATTGACAATTGCGACATCATGTCCCCCGCAATGCTTCCAGACGATGTTTTCAAATTACAACATGCCCAGTCATCTGCTGCTATTCCGCTCCTGTCGCAGGAGATCTACAGCAGCTTCCCTTTCATGTTCAAATCGGAACAAGTGCCTGTTACCTCTCTACCACTCTCGGCAGCCCTTTTCTTCACAACCACTCTATTGCAATCTCTGCTAGGACTTACAGATAGAGATACTCTCATTCAAGTCTGGTCATCTCCAGCATTTGAGGTTCTAGGAGAAAGTTTTACTTTTACGAAGAGCATAGTGATGCAGAATCTTTACTGGGCGACTCTTATTAGCTAGTAACGACGGTTATAATAACATCATCCATGAATTGCCTAGCCGGGCCATTTCTTATGATAAGTGCAGACGGGTCCTTGAGAAAGGCCGGTATCAGCTGGATTTGCGGTACCCGGTAGTGGGTCAGCGAACGTATTATGTTATTGACCACTTGGTCGCTGATTATAGCATATAACTAGCATTTGGCATTTCAAATTCGACTCGAAATATTGGAGTACTAAAGTGACCGCCTTCAGTGATCCGGGGAAGAGCACTGCGACCTCAGCCTTGGAGTACCATTCCACTTACCACAAGTGGGTTCATAAACTATATACAGTTGGCATCCCGATCTACATCGTAGCGATTGAGAACCGCTCGAGGCGCAGATGATAGAATATGTATTGCTATCTGTGGACACTCTTCGGTCCACGGGTTATTCGTAGTATCCCGAGCGACATGCGGCTTTATTGCCTATTTCATCAGTTATCTAAAGGAAGGAGAAAACAAATGTTAACAAAATTTTGTGGTTTAGCCACCTGGCCATGAAAAGACATATGTCAGTCTTAGAACCAGCCGTGAGCATGAATTTTCAGTCTTTAATGTACAATGCTTCGACACCGTAGGGCGCGGTATTAAAAGCGAGGGGGAAGTAGGAACAAAACGGGAGTCTCTGTGCTATGTCGTTTAGGAACAATGATATCAACCGAACGCCTGAGGAGAGAGAGTATTGATGCGAAGATGTTGTTATGAAGACAAATATTGAAGGGAGGATATGTTGATGGTGATCGAAGGAAGATATGAACCGAGGAGGGAATTCAAGCGTGGGCCTTCTGCTCCGACGCAGGGAGGGGAGGAAGCTAATAATGTCCATGGTTAGCAGACAAGTCCAATTCTATACTCGGAAGGTCACAAATTCGACATACCTCGAGCTTTGTGTTATCGGCCATCATGCGCTGGAACCCAATACCGACACCCTCGATGACAGCGAGGAAGACGGCACACATGATAGCGGAGTTTCGGGCGGCCTTATAACCACCACGGATAGCAAGGGAGCCACCAGTAAAGAAACCAGCAATGATAGCGTTATAGGGATCTTCCTTCTTGCGGATACCCTTAATCGAACAGTCATAAATACTGAAAAGACCTCCCCAACAGCCGAAGTTACCGCCGAGAACGGGGGCGCGGGCTTTGATTGCTGTGAGGGCACCTATCCGGCGCTCACCGTACGGGCTGTTGCGGAATCCCTTAACACCGTGCCAGACAGCACCTCCAATAGCACCCATAGCGAAGGCACCGCCAAAGTCGCTCAGGGCAACCCAGGGACAGGGATCGCGCGTGTGATCCATAATGTGTGAATAGGGTGGATAGGAGGATAATTGAGAAGAAAAGGTGGATCACCGGGACGAGATTAGTCGTGAAAGGCGCGAGAGTGATAAAAGGTCGAGGATGTATTAACGGCCAGCGGTGACACGAGATAAGGTGATGGCTTAAGAAATTCTAGATAGGGTACACGTGATCTTGAAAAGATATCGCTGGAAGATTTGCAATGTTTGCATCTAATTGATGCCTCAGGTGTAAATATCATCTTTTTGCCCTAGGTCATGTGACGGCCTTCCGCGATATGGTGGCTCGACTTGGGGCATCTTTTCAAACATTCACTTGTCGTAGCAATGGAGAGCAAAGATCCCCTAATCCTGCCTTTGGTTTGCAGAGCTAGGGGAGCGGAGTCCGTCGGTCCTGCTACCGATGATTATGGACCTGAACTTGTGGCTCATTTGGAGGATCCTGAGCATCGGTTAGGTTACTGCCGAATCCTTATACGTGTGGGTGGCTTTGTGGAGTAGATTTCACAATTTAGAACGTGTTCTTACACGTCAGGCATATTCAGCAAACAAATTACAGTCCAATTCTCGGAGTGGGCTTTATTCGGTGGGGCGTTTAGTTGACTCGGCCCCACATTACTTTACTTTGTCTGGATGTCGCCGGGACCATGGTACTTACTACAAGCTCTTTATTTGCTGATCTCTCGGATGGCACAATTAAGTGCATGATAGTGCGATATGAGTCATGATGGGTGGTCAGTGATGGCTGCTTTTAATTGGTCCGACATACCAAGAGATGGCGTTGGAATCAATACTTCATCTTGACCACCCGCTTGTCGCAATGCCTCTAGCAAGCGGTTGTCGACAAACCCACTTCCGAAGGCGAAATCGGCATGTCAGAAAAAGGCGGGTCTCTTTCCCCTGGGACGCTCCGTCTTGAGTTAAAGGACGACGAAAAAGAGGTCCTTAGGCGACAAATCGACACCCCGAAGTCGCAGATGAGCCGCTTGGCTCTTTTGTATACATGCACAACACCCTATGAATTACTTCTTCTAGTTATTAGCTCAATTGCAGCCATCATTGGGGGAGCCCTTCAACCTGTGTCCTTTGTGGGCTGCTCTCCGCCGGTATTCTATCTCCCAAGCTGATATCCCTCATATAGCTCCTTTTGGGAGGCTTGGCTCAAGCATTCAAAGAGTTCTTCATCGGAACGTCTTCAGGATCGCACCTTTCATCCCTGGTCGCAAAACTCGCCCTTTACTATGTATATATCGCCATCGGACAATTTGTTTCGGTCTACATCTCGACAGCCGGATTCGTGGTTGGAGAAAAAATCACCCAAAGACTTCGAGAGAAACACCTCGCCGCTATCCTTCGCCAAAACATCGCATTCTTCGATATCCTAGGAGCTGGAGAGATCACAACCAGAATCACCTCGGACATGAATCTGATCCAAGATTCGTTGACCGGCAAGCTCTCTCTGACTTTGTACTCCTGTTCCATCTTCGGGGCAGCCCTCATAATCAGTTTCGCGAAAAGTTGGCGTATGGCGCTTATTCTGATATCGGCCTATGTCGCAGAAACTGGATCAATGAGTTTCTTCTCCTCATTCATGGTCAAGTATACCCACAAGTCACTGGCGGCATATGCAGACGGATCGACAACTGCCGAGGAAGCCATCAGTTCAATCAGGCACATAACTGCGTTCGGGATTCAAGATAAGCTGGCCGATTGGTACCAAAAGTTTCTCTCCCAGGCCGAGAATTATGGTCTTAGAAGTCGCCTTGCTCTTGCGGCCATGATGGCCGTCATGAATGGTGAGAACAGACCTCAATTCTATTTGATAACTGGACTAACCTGCCTTAGTGTTGCACGAAGGCAATGTCGTGGAACAGGGGACGCACCAGGAGTTAATGGAGCTGGGTGGAAGATACATTGAATTGGTCAAGCTACAGAGCTTGGAGAGCATTTGAAACCAGAAAACATAGACTATGATTTAATATATAAGAATACTCGTACATGTGCAAAGTCAGAAATAAGGCAATTCTAAAATGAAACCGCTATCGAGCATAGCCAGATATCGTGAAATATCTACACGCAGTCAACGGATTCGTCCCTCAATTTCTATAGGCTTTGAGCTTCTCGACATTCCCGAAAATGTTCTATGAATTCATTATAGGAGTACACTTTATCCCGTAAAACACAAGCATTAGGCTGAACCCTAGATGACCCTAGATCCTTTTCTAAAGCAATTTGACACCCACTATAGCAGATCCCATTCTGGACGCCGCCGCTTTCAATATCGAGATAGGGTAAAGAGGTAGTTACCATATAACGTAGTAGCGCTCTTCCCTTTAGCTGTGTCACTCGAGTCATCTCGACTTCTTCACATAAGGATAACCTGCCAACAAATCTTGTCGGCACGATCTGGACTCTCCTTTCCCGCACAATTTCGTCCATTGAATATGCCCTAAGCAATGACTTCACAAGTAGGCACTCAGCCCATTTTGACACGTTCTTTTCACAACAGAAGGAAGGGAATCTTCTCAAATACAAGGAAAACAACATCTTAGAAATAACAGACGAAAAAGAAAACCACCAAAGGAGCCGCAGAGATAACAATTTTAAACAGGTCGGATAATGTGATCCAAGACTTAATATCGGTTCTAATAGTAACGTAGAGGATCTCAAGAGCATAAGTGATCGCCGATTCATAGCCACGAGTTCCTCTCACAATTTGTTGGGCACGGCGATTGACTTAGGCTTAGGGGGTTTTAGGGTTCTAGGGTTTAGGTTCAGGCTTAGGCTTATATTATCCAGTTGTCCTCCTCAGAGTCATCCTCCCAATCATCCCCCGATTCATCAACCCCTTCAAGGTCTAGAATATCATCTCGTTGAAAATACCGGTAAACCCGGGTGGTCTGGTTCGTGTCGGTGATTAACAACTTCATCCTTGGCTTCGACGAAGTCTGGTTTGCCTGTATGACCCAGGTTTGCAGACAACGGACCAACCGCTCCAGATCACCCACCGCTTCGTCCGTCTCATACGATGAGATATTGTCAATAATGCAGATAATCGTGATTCCCTTCTTAACCTGGGCGATGAGCATATTGAAGAACCAGCACAGTTTCTACAATGAAAACTCCTCGATCCGTGATAATGCATGTTTCGTGATTTGCGATAGATTAAATTGGACTCGATGGGAGTCGTAGGAGAGAAGCTGACCGATCAAGCTGGCGATTAACCCCCTGGCACCAGCCCGGTGACCGATCTCCGCGCGACTGGCCGTATGGAGCGAGCAAAAGTGAGTGAGAATCAGTACTTTGGGATTTGGAGCGGACTCGTAAGCGACCCTTGCGCAGAGGTGTGTCAAAGCCGACGTGCCACCTTCAGAGCCAAAGTGACCTTGAACAAGTAGGGAGGCGTTTTTCCCCTCGGTCTTGTTAATCCAGTTTTGAAACTGGGTGGATCTCGTAATGAAGGGAAGCTTTTGGGATTCGCGCTTGTTGAACCTGCTTGGATAAACGTTCGTGCCCCGGTCGCTGGCGACCTTGGTTTCGTCGAATGCGAGGAGGTGCAAAAGGCCTTTGGTGGTGATCAGGGGCTTTTCGGGCTTGGGGAAAGACTGATGTTGGCGATGAGTCCGTTGGGGAATGTTTAAATGATCGTTGGATTGAGAATTGACACATAGGGTGAGCAAATTTCTTAGATCTGGTAGGTCGGTTATGGATGGACTCTGCGAAGGCTGGACCCCTGGGGAAGAGTTTGCACTGATGGAGTTTTGAAGTTGAACGCCGGCGAGAGACAATCGAGGGGACGCTAGATTTTTATTTTCCACGTTCAGATTTAATAAAATTTGCAAAAAGAACTTTGACAGTTGTATAATACTGACCATCCATACTGTCGGACAGAAGTTCGCCTTTGCTATCGAGAGATGGGTGTCCAGAGTAGAGCACGTATAGATTGACATAGATGTCCGTGCGGCTACCTTCTGTGTGAGAACTCTGCTTGATGCCTTGAATATCTTCGCTGATATTCTGTATAGTTTGGTGGTTCGTGAGCTCTGCCTCTCGAGAAAGAGAGGTGGCGCGCTCCCTGAGGTCGGAAATCGTCTGTCGTAGAGCGTCTTTTGAATTCGGCCCCTTGAAGACCGTCGAGATAAGATGTTCTATGCGGAGATTAAAAAGGGAAAATCAGAGACGCGACCTTTCCATCTAGGAAAAATGGCATATATGTGTACTTACTAGACTTTGATTCAAGACAGTAATAAGCGATTTCCCGCAGCACAATAAGAACATGGTTACATAGGTCCCTGGCCATCTTTTCCAGCATATTAATGCTCAACCTAGGAACTCTGTACGCATCCAGGTAGAACCGGGCTTCGTACAATATCTCGGGTATGTCCGACAGTGCCACGAAAACTAAGTTATCCAGCTTGTGAGATTCATCAAGGGCCTAAATGGCGTCAGTCGGAACTTGGGGGTTGAGGATCAAGTCAATCTGGAATGTTCTTGCTGCCATACCGATAACAATAGCTTGAGTCCGCCTGTACAAGCCTCGGGCGCTTAGCATCGATCGTGTCGAATGTGATAGGTGCATACGTACCGCATATAGTAGACCCATAATCCCCAGCAGGAAGCAGGTCTAGCCAACCCTTCAACGACTCCGTATATCTCCCGAATTTGGAGAGCGCTTTACCAATCGGCCCACCTCCATGACGGGTCTTGTAGTAGTTCTGGGCATTTTGCAGCTCCTTCATCACATCTGACCAGTGTACTTTCTGGCCCGATGGCATAGGCTGGCTGGCTTGGGATTGGCCAGGTTTGCACAATTTCAGGCGGAAAGCCTCCAGCGCCTCATTCAAGGCCTGAACATTGTTGGTCGTACTTTTGAAAGACTCCTCGCTAACAAAAGAATCCTCGCTAATAAGTGATAGGTTCCGGGATATTCGGCATATAATGAGCGGAAGGTGAATACACACACATTCGTTGCTTGCACTCTAGCTCATCCTGAGCTGCATCCTTCTCGGGGAGGAAGGAGTTGATGCGATGAGCAAATTTGATTTTTTCTTCATCTTCGGCAGTGGTTTGGTGATTCTCAATGAAGCTCGCAGGGATATTACTTGAATGACGAACTGGGAACTTGGTTGCGGGTTGTTTTGCCATCCAGTTCGTGGCCTATGTTGCCTGAAGAAAACACAGAGATAAACCTACTACTTGGCTGGTGGTGTTATGGAGTGACCAAACCCCTCCTATGACCCTGCCAGCTCAAGAATCAGGTCCACTAAGCGGAGGAATGGTGAGGGGTAGGCAGGTTGCCTTCAGGCTGTTGGGCGCACCAACACTTGAGGGATAATATCAGATCAATCATTGGCCCGAAGCCCCAGATACTCCCTGTCGATATCATTTCCGCGTCCTTTGCTGACACTCAAACTAAATATAGCGCGGCTTGGGGGCGAGGACATTCGCTCGCAGTTCATCGCACCACGCTAGAGGAGAGAAAGCCGACAAGTATTTGCTGATGGCGAGCAAGGGCCAGGAGGTATGGCAAAGGAGCTATTAAGAAGTGATCCGTGCTTAGTGGAGACACGTGTATATGCAGATGAAGCGCTACTACCAAAATAGAACTCCCCCGTTCAGGTGGTTTCCTCTGGTCCGGCTAATCCCTACTAGTTGCAGCACTAGGCGCTGGGAGATAGGCAAATGATTCGAGCGCATATATTACTTGGCGCAAAGGATGCACGAGCGTAAAAAGCCACACAGATTCTTTTTGGCAGGGTGAGATTTTCAGCTGTCTTAAATCAAGGCTGATGCGATTCTGACACCTGTTACAGTACAGCGTGTGTATATGTGAGGTAAACTGGCCAGAGTATCACAGGCACAGATTAGTGGCCAACTCAGTGACATCGGAATTTTCTCGTGTTTCAAAGACTCAAGCAGCATTGCAAGAGCTTTCGCATCATGGCAACAGCTATCGTCGACAGTGTAAATCCTCACTCCTTGGGTCTACCTTCCGAACCGAGTGTCTTCACACCAGCCGCGGAC
This sequence comes from Penicillium sp. CF05, assembly GCA_002916455.1. Taxonomy (NCBI): domain Eukaryota; kingdom Fungi; phylum Ascomycota; class Eurotiomycetes; order Eurotiales; family Aspergillaceae; genus Penicillium; species Penicillium sp. CF05. The sequence goes on from PKQL01000199.1 coordinate 18,144, forward strand.
AGCAACACAGACTTGTCTCATACTGAAACCAGCACCCCGTCTTCCTCTTTATCCTCTGATGCGGCGAAGAACGGTCAGCCTAGCAAGACAGAGGATGGACCTCAAAATGCCCAACTCAATAAGAGAAATGAGGCAGAACCCCTACTCGAGGATGCGAAAGACGATCCATGGTTCCTTGGACACTGGAACAGAACCACCACGATCTTTGAGAAGCGTTCTTTACAAGAGCGAATTCGAGACGTCCCAGCGCGACTTTTTCACGAGGCGATGCTCCATCGACTCTTTCACGACCGTCTTGAGGCACTCGAGGCTGCAATTCTTGGACCGCAGAAATTGGACCCTACCAATTATAACAAAAGCAATGTGCCTGATAGCGAGGCTACGATCAAATGGCTCAGCTGGCAAGAGTACTCCGTTGTATGCGATGTACCCGATTCGATAGGCGAGTGGAAGCACGTCCCGGAGATCGACAACAGCCCACAGAGCATCATTGAGACTCTAATAGAAGAACCTCTATCGTCCAGGGGGGCGCGGTCGTTAATAAAGAAACAGTCCCCCGGGATCGTCGCTGGGAACAAAGTAAACCTTGATGGCAAAGAGGCCAGCCCTCCTATGTTTCAGATTCGGCTTCGCTCGCCAATTCTTTTGAAGGTCTTGAATGAAGTCACAGACCAGCTCCCATACCGCGGTCCCCACGAGCATAAAGTCACCTTCCTGAGGCCCTTTAAGCTGTTGACTCTGTTCTGGAAGGAGCTCTTGGAACATCAAAAGAAACTCGAACAGATCCATGGTGACAGCACAGCTGAAAGTCAAGACCCTTCAACGGCAATTGGCCCATTAAAAGAAACGGAAAGTCCAAAAGCCCTTGAACATCTACGGTTATTGAATGAATTTATGGCAAATCATTTCGGTCGTGTCTTCAAGTTAAGGGAGGATTTTGAGAAGGGCACGGCTCGCAAAGTAGCATTCTGTGATCTTTGGCATCTGTTCCGACCAGGCACCCCCGTCCGCACTCCCGCTGCAAAACAGATCCAACTGTGAGCCTTCCGACTAAATTGGAATCATATGATGGATTACTAACGCGAATTCTAGATACCGGGTGATTCGCGTAACGGGAGGGAGACCGATTTACTCCGTCCTTGGTGACCCCCGGCAAACTATGCTGGGATCAAATTGAAGGACCAAGGATACTCCCCGGGAAGTTTCATAGTGGAGTGCTTCTACATTGACTTCGATGGGGCCCAATATGGCCCAGTAAACCGTACATTCCAGATCCGGAAGTATGAAGGAGAACGAGATATGACTGCTCTCCCGGTATATCCATTGCAATGCGATCCGGACCATGAAAGCATTCACGAAGCGATGGTCACTCGAGGTGAAAACTTCGCAGTTTTATCGAGCCCACAAAAGACAGCACATAAGCAATACCGTGGATTAACCCTGGATAAGCATCAGGAACAAGTGGAATCTCAGGTAATCATTGATTTCCAACTGGCGTTTCTAGAGATGTCAGACAAGAAACCACAGATCGCATTGGATAGTCTAGTCGATCATGATACCCGAGAGATGAATTTGTGTTATTTCTATAGTATTGGATGCGGCTCAGAAGGCTGCTGTGGGAACGACTGGACTCCCCCAGACGACGGCATCGACGACAAAGAAGAACAGGAATTCAGAGGCCTGAATGGGAGCTTAATTGACTCCACGGGATATGCGGAAGACTTGACCCGAGACCAGAAGGCCCTACTTCCCTCTAAGGTCTATGGGTTTGTTCTCCGTTCTCGCAAATGGGCAACGTTCGATATCGAGAGAATTAGCGATGTTCAGTATACCGATGGGTGGCAAAATTTGGTTATCGACGACAGTATTAAAGAAACAGTCTTGGCTATGGTTGAAAATCACGAGAGTATCCCAAGCAAGTCTGAAGGGCGAGGGGGTTCCTTGCCCTCTGTTGACCTTATTCAAGGCAAAGGTAAGGGTCTGATTATTTTGCTGCACGGCGAACCGGGAGTTGGCAAGACTAGTACAGCTGAATGCGTCGCCGATCATACCAAACGGCCTCTTTTCCCGGTCACATGTGGTGACATAGGAGACAACGCTGAATTTGTGGAGAAGAACTTGGAGCGGAACTTCCAGCTTGCTCATAAATGGGGATGCGTTCTTCTTCTTGACGAAGCCGAGTTTGTTGCATCCTTCCAACCTCGAGTTCTTTATCAAGGCCTTGCTAATTTCACAATAGTGTTTTTCTTAAGCGACACAATGATACCGATCTCCCTCGCAATGCTATTGTTTCAGGTCCGTCCATCCGTTTGTTGATTATATAGATAATATTAATTGCAATTTCCATTACAAAGTTTTCCTTCGAACCTTGGAATACTACAGTGTAAGTTGAACACATCCAACAATGATACTTTCTGAGTCTATCCTAACCCAGATAGGGGATCCTATTCCTGACCACAAACCGCGTCGGCCAAATCGACCGGGCATTCAAGTCCCGAATCCATGTCAGTTTGTATTATCCGAAACTGGACAAGAAAACATCCATCCAGATTTGGAAGAACAACATCACACGGATCAGGAAGGAGTTCGAGGCGCAAAATCCGGACTTCGATATCCGGGAGAAAGAAATCATCCGGTTCGCAAAAGAACATTTCAAGAACATCAAAGATAAGAACATGCTCAACTGGAATGGAAGGTACTGTACAACTTGCCATCATTCATTCCACGCACTCAATCAAAATCTTTATGCTGATCAAGGTCCTTTATTTGTAGACAAATTCGCAACGCATTCCAGACAGCCGTTGCTCTTGCTGCCTTCGACGCACGGAAAAACAAACGACCAAGTTATATCATCCTGGGTAAGGAACAATTCACCCGAGTCGCCGCCGCCGCCGAGGAGTTCGACAGATACCTCCTCTCGCTCAGCCAGGGAAAGAATGATTCACAACTTGTCGAAGAGCAGCGCTGGCGCGCCGATAACTTCCAGAATCAACCTATGGTGGTGCCCATGGTACCCAACGCCGATCCGGGTCGTTCAGTATATGCGTTTGGGCAGTCGAGTCGTTCTTCCAAAGGCCGAGGGCCTGAGAGAGGGGTGTTCAAGGAAACGCAGCCTTCAGACACTGATTCGGACTCGAGTACATCATCGGATAAGGAAGAGTCCAGTGAGCCAGATCGTCGACATTCTGAAAGCGATGAGAGCTCCGAGACTGAATCGGACTTGGTTTCATCAGAGGAGGACAGGAAGAAAAAGCGTAAAGGAAAGTCTACTTCGAAGACAAAGGATGGGAAGAAAAGATCGAGTCATAAGAGGTCAAAGTGAGAGCTTAATTGCGGGTTGTCATTTAAATATCTACAGATAACATGGTCATACACAGGGTTTTATTCAACTAATATCCCTTTTTTGATAGATTATTCAACATGATCTAAAAGGTAGACCAACGTCAAGCTGGCACCTGGACACCTGGGCACCTGGGTCGGGACCTCCAAGGTTGTGAGGCCAAAATCCTGACAATACTGCTCCGATACCGATACTACGTAGTTATATATTCCTTTACAATGGCCTTGGCTTCTTCTGATGAATCTTTTTTTGTTGAACAGTGCAAGGTTCAATCGGCCTATGCCGTTGTACAAAAGAAGATATCAGAACTTATTGCAATTGGCCCTAAGTTAATGTCTCATTTCACTTTCGCGTATGTATATAACGATCTCTCTAGCCTAACTGAGTACCTTGCGTGATTCGGTCAATTATTAACCTCAACAGCTCCGGGAACTACCTAGGTACCCACCTTTCTCAGGTACAGTAGTAACATGCTATTGTATTAAATGCCAGGCAGGTGATTTTCTGCTCCTCAGTTGAAGCCTCCGCATGAATCATTCAGCCCAGACCCACATATGGGCAATGGGGGATCTGGATCATACAACACGCATACTCCGTATAGTACATGATACTTGCAGAGAACATGTATCGAGATTCTAAATAGAAATCCACGCAAGCCGTTCTCATCCCTCGAGAATTGGCTTATGTAGCCAAGATGTGTAACCCCTCCACCAATCAGCTCGCATGGCTTAGTGGTAAAGCGCATGACTAGTAATCATGAGATCCTCGGTTCGACTCCGAGTGTGAGCATTTTTTGTCCTTATTTTTCGCCCTCATTTATATATTTTTGGCATATTGGCTCGCTTCTGAGCATTTCTTTTATTTCCTGTTCAATAGATACTACACGAAGACAAAGTTGTGTGGGATTCCAACAAAGTAGTTCGGTTAGTGGTAAAGCGCATGACTTGCAAGGTTGGAATCTGGGGACTATTCTCGATTACATGTAAGTCTTCATTAGATATAACTTTATCTCTTATAGCACAATTATCCGTTAATTGTCCAGAGCATAGCAAAATACCTTTCAATATCTTCCCAATATCGCCCTGGCTCTGGATAAGCCCCGCACTGTCGACAGGATCACTCTCCCCTGTCGAGCCCACTTCTGCAGCGTTGGACCCCGAAGGGAAAAATCGCGCTCCCCACCGGAGACTTATTACGCTAGTTCTGCACCGAGAAAGGTATTTCAAGCGGATAAGTGGCAGGAAATGCTTGCAAGGATCTTGCGGGGGAATCTCGAGGCAACAGTATTTTGTTGCCCTAACAAGCGTACTTCAAACAGTCCCAAGACATATCTTCCCTAGGATCAGCTCACAAATTGGTAATAAACCTGCATTCTGTTCAATGTGCAGTCTAAAGTGGCCGAGGCACGAACTGGGTGTACCCTCAACAACATGGTATGGTGAATCGTGCCTGCTGACAAGAAATATATATATAGATCTACATCATATGATTAGATTAATTATCTCGTAAGTCTAAGCTCTTTTGAGCCACGGCCAAGTATCCTCGGCATAAATGCTTAATTGGTATAAGTAACCCCCGGGGCCCCGCATCTTCACGGCGCCAAAGCCCCTGCAAGTAAACTTCAGACTGCTTGAACGCCACAATCCTACGCTGGCTAGGCTTTGTCTGTTTCCAGTCCAATTATGAGCCGTTTGTTCGATTGGATTTCATCGCTTGTTGCGCCCTGATGGAAAACGAAAGGGGAAAATCCCGGTGGCACAAGCTCAATGCTACTATTATGTGGGGTGCATTCAAGACACCTCGTCAGTCGGAACTCTCACTATCTTTCTAACATACGAAAGGCTTCTTGCTAGCATCAGGGGCGGAACACAACTTTCCGTCTCAGTGAGACACAAGCCAGAAATTCCGCCAAGCTTCTTCTTGCTAGCCCTATGAGTAGTGCCGCTTAGACCTGCCGTACTAACCGGGGGTTTGAAGAGTACCATTCATACTCTTTACCGAAATTATTGGAGGAGAATTATAGCCACTTTAGTAACCCCTACTACTCCTCCTCTAGAAAGGTTTCTCAACGGATGAACTGAATAATATAAATACGAAGAACATCGCACGGCATAAGGCCCTACATTTTCCTTTTCAGTGCCCGTTAATCCATTTCATTCTTGGCTTAAACACGATAAAGCCTGCCTGACCTACCGTCCAATAGGTCAAACATGTTCTCACGGCGAAGCTTTGAACGCTTCTGCGTACTGGTCCTAGGCCTCGCAGCCACTGGCACTCTTGTTGAAGCTGGGCCCTGTGATATATATGACTCCGGCAACACGCCCTGCATCGCCGCGCACAGCACCACTCGCGCTCTGTACAATGCCTACACCGGCGCACTCTACCAGGTCAAACGTGGCTCCGACGGTTCCACGGCCGATATCTCGCCGCTTTCCGCTGGTGGGGTTGCAAATGCCGCTGCCCAGGACAAATTCTGTTCAAACACCACCTGCTTGATCACAACCATTTATGACCAGTCTGGCCGCGGTAATCATCTTAAGCAGGCCCCACCCGGAGGCTTCGAAGGCCCTGAAGCTAATGGCTACGATAACCTGGCCAGCGCAATTGGCGCACCAGTCACGCTAAACGGCAAGAAGGCCTACGGCGTGTTCATGTCTCCCGGCACGGGCTACAGCAACAACGCCCCCAGTGGCACGGCTACAGGGGATGAAGCGGAGGGCATGTACGCAGTGCTCGACGGAACCCACTACAACGGTGCCTGCTGCTTCGACTACGGCAACGCCGAGATCAGCAGTACCGATACGGGTAACGGCCACATGGAGGCCATCTACTATGGTGACAGCACCGCCTGGGGCTCCGGTGCTGGAAGCGGTCCTTGGATCATGGCTGACCTTGAGAACGGCCTGTTCTCTGGTTCCAGCCCAGCCAACAACGCCGGCGATCCGTCGATATCCCACCGTTTTGTCAACGCGGTTATCAAGGGAGGACCAAACAAGTGGGCCATCCGCGGTGGCAACGCTGCCTCCGGTTCCCTATCAACATATTACAGCGGCGCACGTCCAAGCGTGCCTGGATACAACCCTATGAGCAAAGAGGGTGCCATCATCCTTGGAATTGGCGGCGACAACAGTAACGGCGCTCAGGGCACGTTCTACGAGGGCGTCATGACCTCTGGCTACCCGACCGATGCCACCGAGAACTCGGTGCAGGCTAACATCGTAGCGGCCAAATACGCCACCGCGCCGCTGACTAGTGGGACCGCGCTCACCGTCGGTTCCTCGATCTCATTGCGGGCTACCACGTCCGGTTACACGACGCGCTACATCGCACACACTGGCGCGACCATCAATAGTCAGGTTGTCTCGTCGTCTAGCACTACCGCCCTTAAGAAACAGGCTAGTTGGACGGTTCGCGCTGGTCTTGCCAATACGGATTGCTTCTCATTCGAGTCCGTCGATACCCCGGGGAGCTTCATCCGACACGCTGATTTCGCGCTCGTGCTTGCTGCCAACGACGGCACGAAGTTGCTCCACGAAGACGCCACCTTCTGCCCTCAGACAGGCCTTAATGGTGAGACGAGCTCGATTCGATCCTGGAGTTACCCCACCCGCTACTTCCGCCACTACGAGAACGTGCTATACATTGCCACCAACGGCGGTGTCCACGCGTTCGACTCTGCCACTTCTTTCAACAGTGATGTGAGCTGGGTGGTCAGCGACGGCTTTGCTTGAGGCGACTTGCGTATATCAGAGGCGGGTAGAGATGTGCTGGAAGTGAGATTTATATCCAGTATTGTTAGTTTCGCGAAATCCTGTGTATGTAGTGAGTTGACCCATTGCAATATATATACTCCCTTTTGTGGCCATCTGGATAAGGCAATATACGATGCTTAAGATGCGCATTCACTAAAAGAACTCATGATCCTGAAAAGGCCAGCCTCGCTTGATTTTCTCAAGCTCATCTGCACTGCCACCTTTGAAGAATTCTGCTTTGAGGGACTGATTTCGCTTGGTGGCATAGTCGTACTGCTCAGTCCGGATCCAGCCTTCTTCTGAAAGCCCCCCTAGTTCATCACGCCGGTGCTCAACAAGCCTGTTTAAGTTATCCCACATTGGCTCATTCTCAGTTTACTCTGTAACTTCATGCTCAGAGAATTCAATAGGGCATGCCGAATTCTCATCCTTCCCAGGGACGTGGGACCATATGTCACGCATGCGCATTAAAGCTCCTCGTAATGTCATAAGATTTCCCGACCATTGTCAGCCCGCAAAATCCACCAGGTGTTGACGTGATAGGATCAAGGGATCCTGTAAAGCTTTGAGATGCACTTTGTTTAGTCCCCCATTGAAGACACGGTATAGATAAAGAAGACTTTTCCGCCGGATGAGCTCGTCAATTTGAGCCTTGTCGCTGGGGCTCATTGTGTCATAACCGTCTGGATATTTCGGCGGGACTAGGCCTGTTGGGGGCTCGGGGGAAGGGTTCTCAAATAGCCTCGGATAAACAGCAGCAAGGAGCAATGGGGTGACGACTGTATGCTGCCAATCGATAATACAAGTGATGTCGAAAGTGTCTGGACACACAAAAACATTGCTGGGAGTAAGACCTGTTGCAGTTAGCTTTTAACAGTCTTGAAGATAAAAGCTCGTATAAAACACCAGGATGGCGAAGGGTAGGTCGATTCAAAATATCTCCGGGATCTTTCGGAAGAAGATAAGGAGCGATTGCCAGGTACTTTTTAAAAAGTTCCAAATAATCTTGATGGGAGTTGACACCTGGAAAAACGGTGTTATATGGAAAGTCACACTCAAGCGGCTTTCCAAATTTCTCGGTCCATTTGATTTCTTTGTTGGCGATTGCATGAAGATATTGCCTCGGCTCACTCCCTATACGAATAATCAGCTTGGCATTATATATCACTTTGCTTCAGTAGAAAGCATACATGGCCCCCTATCCAAGTCGAGCTTTTTACGTTCTCCATACCAAAACATGTAATCGGGAATGGGCCCGATGCAGTAGGTTTCGGAATCTCGGTCATCGTCCGGTGTGTCTGGCGAATATAGTCGGCCCTGTGATTGGGGAGGTAGATCTTTTTTGATATAGAGACTTCCAACAGAAGCAAAAGGTATGTTCATAAGTCTCTTTTCAATGTCAATGATCCCTGTTACCAACGCCTTTTTCTGGTGTTTCGTCGTGTCAAACAGTGAGTATCCGCACCAACCCCCGGTGCATGCTCCATGATGATGTGCTCCACACCGACTGGGTTTTTGGCCGTGGAAGACCAGCCATAGACTTTAGGCACCGGAAACCCCTTCGAGCGAAGAAATGTAAGGGTTGCGACTTCACTAGCGGTTGCGTACGTCCTCGCGACGGATATCGGATTTTGACGATTGCCCTAAAGTCGTCTTCCATAGTGGCAAGAAGCACACGATTAAAGCCACCTCCACTATGTTTGACATTGCTCTTTACGTTCCCATGGCCGACAATGACTTTCTGAAGCGCAGAAACACTAAATTGCATATGGCGCTCACGCATGCGTATTTTTTCATTGTAAAGGAATCGTTCAGAGGAGTATGAAAAAAGGTGGTCGTCGGGTATTATGTCTTGATCCAAGAATCAGCTCCGTAGCAAGGGGATAGTGTTCGGGACTGACCCGTCGGGATTCGGGAGGAGTTAGTGAGCGTCCTGGGTATTAAGTTGAAAGGAAACTGACGAGCTCCCAGCGTTGTGAATAAACAAAAGCTATAGTGAGTGCACAGAATCCGTATAGACATTGAAGAGGAAACGGGAGTTTCTTGTCTGTGCCTGGTCAACGGAGAATCGAGTAAGTTGGAGCAAGCCCGGCTATTCGGGCGGCGTGTGGGACTCACGAGATCCACCTGGTGGAGTCGAGGAACGGCCCCTCCCGGACCCAACCACCTTGGAAGGTCCTTGATCAAGTGTCCTATCGAATTGGGGCCTGAGGAGTGATATTCTATACTCCGTACGAATCGAAGATTTGATATTTTGGACGAGTCCCTGGGAGAAACTCCAGAAATATATGTTGCGCTACACTCCTACGAGCTAGTAATCGTGCTTTACCGAAGTAGACTAGAAGAAAACAAGTGGAGAAGAAAGGGGATAGAATTTCCAATTTGATAGCGCCTGAGAAATTAAGCGTTGCAATGCCCCTTTCCGCTAGGTTTGGGGATTGTCCCTAAGTCTTTCACCAAGAGCAATAGCTCTGGGTTTGATTCCCTTGTCAAGGCCTCGATCTCTCGGATATCCTGTTCGATCTTCTTTTGCAGCTGCTGAAGATAATCAAATGTATCATCCAGAGCCCTAACGCTCGACATGAGGTCCAAAATTTGCAATTTACTCCCACGCATCATCTTCGTGTTTGTCATCTGCGTTTGTTGGAATATGCTGATAATGATCTTTTTGATTGCCTCGCTCTTCTGGCAGCACTTGACAATCGGGTAGGGCAATTTCCCCTCACTGAGATCTTCGCAGAACCCCTTCTGTTTTGAATAATCTGTCCCTTGGAGATTCATGTAGTCATTGCGAATCTGATACCATCGGCCGAGAAGACGGGCTAGGGGTGAAAGTCGATATGAGAATGGCAATGTTTTGCCATTGGCTTGCATCAGCTCAACAATCATGGTCAACATGGCACCGGTTTTCTTGTCCACCATAGTGAGGCATCCAGATTTCGTAGGGCAATAGAATTGCTGTCTCCAGCTCAGATCCCAACTTTGACCAATGAAGAGCGTCTCAAGACCCTGTAAGAGGGTAGTCATCATCTGAGGAGCACCCAGGGCATCTACTGTTTGAGCCGCTTTGAAAAACATGTATGTGGCACTGTTAATTGATTGTGCAGGTCCGAAGATGAGATGGGCCGCGGTTTTTCCTCGACGGAGTGGGGAATCGTCTTGGAAGTCGTCCAGGATTAGGGAAGAGTTGTGTTCCCCTCGAAGGATCTCCTCCTTTGTTTTCTTCTTGGCTTCTTCCTTGGAGAGGCACTCGCTTCTCATATAGGACTCGATCACATTTGCAATCCTGCCTTGTTCATGAAGCCGCTCCCAGGGCCAACTGAAGTAGTCATTGATCCATACGAGGACCCATCAGCATAATCCAGAAGATCTTTTATCGAGTCCCAATCTGCCTGTGTGAAGATATCCTCGTGAGAGAATGCTAACCAATGCCAATACGCCCTAGAACACATCAGCACCACTTCTATTCTACGGGTGTCAATGGGGGTACCATGTCATACCTCGTCGCTCCGTCAAGTTGCCGAAAGCGGAGGTATTCGTTAACACATTCGATTATTCAGGGATTTTTCAACCCAACTTCGTCATCAGCCCAGAGTTTGAGAAGTTAACAAATTGTTGTCCTTAGTATCGATACCAACCAGTTCAAGAACTTTCTAGAATAGAAACTTGTTCATAGCTTTTTCCCTTTCCGACGTGCCCGGATGGTTGTTCTTAAGCTCCAGCGCATAGGATAAATCTTCATTCGCTTCCTTAACCTCTTTTAAGGATGATACATCGATGATATCTGGTTTGCATATCAGGTACTGCTCGTTGTTTATTCGAGGCCCATCATATCAGTGACATACCGTCATGTGTAAATGAAAGCTGTGCGAAGTATTCCAGTATATGTGCCTTATCTGATAAACTCTCGGGGAACATAAAGCTCGACGCATTCCCCACTGGCGAGAACGCATGCCCAACTTTCTGATCTGCATTAGTATAACTGCAGGGTCTCCCGCTTGTTGTTGCAGTTTGCCTATTAGATAGCAAGTCTGATAGGTCAACTGATATGCAAGGAACTACCTTTTCCTTCCATCAGAAATGGGCCAGTCCGGTTACCATTAACTAAAGGGAGTATGCGAAGCCAAAAATGATATTGAGGTATCAAGGCACCAAGGCATCCAGGCGCGAAAACGTCAAGGCGGCAACGCCAAGAAGAAGGCGAACCACGTGAAACTTAGTAGAACTGACTCGAAGCTCTTACGCTCTTTATATTCTTACGTTCCTTTTCCAAATCAGCATGAATGCCAGGGTAATCCAAAAAGCCCATCCATTGGCATCTTTTACTCCTCATTTACAGCAAATTGGGAGGTCGCTAAGCCGTTCGTCATTGGCTGCAGCTCTAGCCAGGAGTCATCATCGACCATTGCATACAGGGTAAACCCCCCAAGTAATCAATTGTCTGTGGCGAATCTGATGACATCTTGTAGTTATAGAACATCCTCACCGCAGAACCTGGGTATGTGCCTAGCTACTTTTTAGATGCCCCTCCCACGCTTATCGGCGTATCGTCCGAATGGGGAAATATGCCTGTCCCGCATTTTTTTCCCTTCTTATTTGCCATGTCTGCACTTCAATCCAGCACTAATATCTAATAGGGTCGCCTGATCAGTCCCAATCGGAATATACAGTCAAATTGGCATCGGGACTTCTCGCCAGAAATGGTCTACCTAGACGTTCAATAACGTCCTTGCATTTGACCCCACTTGTGAAGAATTTCTCTGCGCAAGCAGTTGACTCCAAGATGAATTTGAAATCCCCCAGTCCAGATCTCCACCGGGCTTTCATTGCCCTGGGAAGCAATGTCGGAGACCGAGTAGAAATGATTGAACAGGCTTGTCTTGAAATGAACCGAGTTGGTATCAAAGTGAAAAGGACAAGTTCATTGTTCGAGACCGCACCGATGTATGTGCTTGATCAAGATCCATTCATCAATGGTGTATGCGAGGTATGTTAGCGAAGATAACGTCCAGATTTGGTAGCCAATTGTTGATTCCTCTCAGGTGGAAACAACTCTTGCACCTTTGGATCTTTTGGACACTCTTCAATCCATTGAGATTGCGATGGGCAGAAAGAAGCTCATCGACAAAGGCCCACGCTCTATTGACCTGGATATTCTACTATATGATCAGGAGATCGTCTCTCACGAACGTCTCAACATTCCACACAATCTGATGCTTGAACGAGAGTTTGTATTGCGACCTCTCAGCCAGTACGCCCCCGATGACTCTATATATGCCATATCTGCATATAAATGAAAGTACTAACCGCCCAAATATAGGTTAATCCCCAATGAATGCCCTCCACTACCAGGAAAGGACAAACAGATGTACAGCACATATTTGAAGGCTCTTCCGCCATCAGATCCAACACCAGTATCAACAACTCCAGTCTCACCGCTATTCCCATCCCTGCGCGCAACAGATCCCAAGCGTAGCACCCACGTCATGGCAATCCTCAACCTAACGCCAGACTCGTTCTCTGATGGCGGAAAGCACTCCCCAGCAGACCTGGGCTATATAACGGAGACAGTGCGCAACTTCGCCGCATCCGGCGCAACAATCATCGACATCGGCGGCGAGAGCACCCGCCCAGGCTCAACCCCAGTCGGTGCCGCCGAAGAGATCGCCCGCGTAGTACCAGCAATCCAGCACATCCGAACCTCCATCCCAGAAGCCGCCAACATCGCCATCAGCATCGACACCTACCGCGCCAACGTAGCGGAAGCTGCCTGCGCCGCCGGCGCAGACATCGTCAACGACATCTCAGCCGGGCTCCTCGACCCAGAAATGCTGCCTACAGTAGCGCGGATTGGCAAGTCCGTGATCCTGATGCACATGCGCGGCACGCCGCAGACAATGACGACCCTGCACGAGTATCCTACCGGCGTCATCCCGGAAGTGGCTGCTGAGCTGGGCGCGCGCATTGCGGCTGCCGAAGATGCGGGGATCCGGCGCTGGCGCATCATCCTCGATCCGGGTCTTGGTTTTGCGAAGATCCAGCCGCATGATCTGGAGATCTTGCGGGAGTTGCCGAGGCTGCGTGCGATGCCGGGGCTTGAATACTTCCCTTGGTTGATGGGGCCCAGCCGGAAGAGATTCATTGGTCATCTTACTGGCGTGAAGACGCCCCGGGACCGCGTTTGGGGTACGGCTGCTACTGTCTCTGCTAGTGTGGCTGGTGGGGCGGATATTGTTCGCGTTCATGATGTCCATGAGATGTCGCAGGTGACGAAGGTTGCGGATGCGATTTATCGCGTTGATTGAGATTGGACTCGCTACGACACTTATCACATAGCATTGCCCTGCTGGTGTATATATGGGGCCTTTTTTGTATTCAACACTTGGGTGTGACTTGTACTTTGATGTACTACTGTGTTCTCTTCATTCATCATGGAGTTTTGGTTGAACAGTTGGGACTTGAAAGATGGATTAGAGTTGAGCTTTTGTCAAAAGTTCTGTCTATCAATAATATCAAATCATGAATTTCTCGATCATCCTAAACCATATCAACGAAATGAGCAAAATAAAATAAAAGGTACATTCCCTTCCATCGCCCCGTGTTGCTGTGTAGGGGTGCGAAGAAGCAAGGAAAAAGACAAAAATCGACAATCACGCGCGAGATTGCGAACCAGAATGATATGAAACCCAAGTTTTCGGTCGACTGTTGATCGCAACGGTTCTCCAGGTAAAGAAATTGACGGGGGCGTGAGATAGGCAGGCGAGACACAATATACGTCACGCATGCAGAGGACGGGTTTGGGGGTAGTCAGGGAACAATGTTGCTTGCTAAGGTATTGAAGTGATAGAAGGCGTAATATCTGATGAACATAGGCGACTAGCCTAGTTGTTCTAGTCGCCTAGTTGTTGAGATAGTTGCGGATAGCACCTGGTGATGTTCAATCAGCAAAAATTGGTTACATGTAAAACAAAGATGTGCTCACCTTGTAGCTTAGTTGCACCTTCGCCGACAAGGTGCGACAGGTTCTCAAGATCATCTCCAGCCGTGATACCAAAGCGGCGGATGAAATCTTTAGCAGCAACCTCCATGTCACCATAGCCATCGTCAAGTGAACTGACCTCATCCTCGGGCCGGCCGAAGTAGCTGTTGCTGGAAATGGATGTAGCACTATCAAATTGGCGGAGACGATCCTTAGCCTCTGACTGGGCGGCGGGATCAAACCGCTCTCGTCCGAAGAATTCATCAGACGAGATACCCTTCTGAGCCCCGAATCGGGTTCTGGTCTGAGTGAGTTCCGCTTCTGTGTCGAGTGTCAGCTTATCTTTCATATGTTGCACGATCAACAAGGGAAATTTACCCTCAGCAGGGCTGGGCTTGGCAGGGCCAACAGAACCAAATGTTGGCTTCTTGGGGGCAGCGGGCTTTGACACCTGGCCAAAACCAAGTCTGCTCACACCCATGCCTAGTCGCTCCACATCACCTGAGCTTCGCTCATTAGACTTGCCAGCAGGACTGACTGGGATAGGAGAAGCGATCGGGACAGCGGCGGCAGCAGATGCGGCCTTCTTGGCGTCGGCTTCCGCCTGCTCAGCTTCGGGGTCGTAGCCAAGCTTTTCAACGCGCTCAGCCTCTTCCTTGGCCTTGCGCTCTGCCTCCTCGAAATCAATAATATCCGCAGCGGCAACCTTCTTAGCCCCGAGCTTCGGCGCCTTCTTGGCACCAAGGACACTGCCCTTCTTTGCAGAACTAGCTGTAGATGTCTTTCGAGTAACATTGGTGGGCCGGATAGCAGTCGGCGCGGGAGAGGCGGCCTTTTCTTCCGAAGCAGACAGGGGAGATTTCGAGCGGGATCCGTTTGCGTTGGGACCGGCGTTCAGGAAAGGAGAGCCGGTCCGGCTGACGACAGGGGGCGTACTGGTGCGCGACGGGGGATTGCTCGGGCGCTTGATAGAGGGCTTGTCCCAGGAGGAGAAGAAATCATCGTCGCCGTCGCCAGCAGGGGTGCTCGAGTCATCCGAGGGAGTGCCAGCGGGGAGATCCGTAATAATGACTTCCCCGGGGTACCTAAATGGGGCAATAATACTGGTTAGCACATAGTCGTGCCAGTTCCGCCGAGATTGGATCCACTGACTGTTGCGCATCCAGCGCAGCGCGCCTCTTAAGTTCCTCCTTATACTTGACAGCCGCATTGCACGTGTATTTCACCTTCGTGTCCTTGCTCGCCAGCGCAGCGGAACCTCCGTGCGATTGGAAATACTTGGTCGCAGACTCATTTCCACCAACCTTCATCAGGCGCAGTTGCTCCCATTGCCACTCTGCATGAAATGTTAGGGTTGGTCTACCGGAACATTTGGCGTGTAAAGAAATTGTGTGGTAGGGTACGTACGGTCGAGGTTTGTTGATCGGACAAAGGAGATGTGCACACCGAGATTACGGTGGTGAGCCGAACAATCAAGGCACAGGTAGATACCAAATGGAACTGAAGACCATGTCGGGTTTTTAGAGCCGCAGTCGAAGCACACCTGAAAGCAAAAACATTAGAATCGAGTGCCACAATAATACAGCATACGGGGTGGGGGTGTACGCACCTTGTTCGCGGGCTTCAGCTTGGCCTTCTCAAAGACTTTTTGAGACTGCGCCTTTGTGGCACTCATAATGGCACCGAGAAGAGATCAATGGGAAAGAGGAGGAAGAAAAGGGGGGTTTGGGCGAGAATGTGCTCAGGTTAGGCAAAGAGCAAAGCATCCCGAGTCGGGAACGGCGAACGTGGACTCTCTCGATGTGCCTGGTGTAATCGCCATACAGCGCCTCCCATTTGGCCGGGGCATTTTCCGCCAATGGCCGTATTGTAATACCGTATTGTAATCACGTGCCGCCGATAATGAAGATCGATAGCAACCATCCAAGGCTGGAAGATGATCGAGTCCGGTATTCGACTCAGATATTCCAGCTCTTTGCGATACGCTCGGTCTTGGTCATTCACAATGAGGTCTATCAAACTACGTGCTCTTTCCCGACCATCGCCGGCATCTCTGGCCCTCTACTCCTCTCCCCGCATACAGACACAGATCTCTCGCCTGTACGCCACGCAAAGCAACATAGGTAACGGGCCTCAAACTACTTCGTCAAGGAAAAAAAGCATTACAGTCTTGTCCGACGATGGGAGAGTCCAGTGGGGCGATTTGAGTCGAGGAGAGAAGGTTGCGCGGGCAACACAGCAGTCCTTCAACTTCGTTATCGTGTTAGCTGGAGCAGTACTGACGGTATGTAGTGCATTCGTTCCCGAGGATCCAGTATATAGTTGCTGACTATATAATCTGACTAGGGTGGAGTCTTCACACTCTTTTATCTCGAAGTTTTGTCGCCAAACAGCAAGACATGGCAATTTGAAACGGCGGTAGGGCGCATTAAAGATGACCCCGAGTGCATAAAATTGCTCGGTGATCGAAGAGAGATCAAGGCATATGGCGAGCAGACCTCGAGCCGGTGGGCGCGAAACAAACCTATCGCGTAGGTTCTATGGTTTCTACATAACGGTATAGAAACGAAATACTGACAGTGACTAGATCATCAACTGAAAAGGATCGATTGGGTCGTGAGCACCTTCGCATGCATTTCCACGTATGATTTCCTGTCCTGTCGATTTGGAATACGTGTACTAACTGTCGTTTCCAGGTCGAAGGCCCTCTCAACTCCGGCGTGGTCGTCGTGCACATGATGAAGCCTTTGGATAAGAGCAATTTCGAGTACCAGCTTCTCGCGTTGGATGTGAAGGGGCACCCTCGCATCGTCCTCGAAAAAGCCTCAGAGAAGGCTAATGTGACTAGCGCCTTGAAGCTTTTTGGTATTCAGTGGCGTTGATCTGGCAGTGATGCTAACTTCTTACTATACCCCTCTACCTCCAACAACCACACCTCACTACATAGGTTCTACGCCTTGATTTGCGATAAGCATTTGGACATTCGCAGCCTCTGCACCTTTGTTTTGGTGCTTGCTCCAGACTGATCTGTACCAGTTTGGACAAGTCGCTTCCCTTGTATTTTCTAGGACTGGGCCAATGGCCGTCCACTCAGGCTCTTATGATGACCTGTAAGATGTATCATATTTTCATGGGGTTTTAGCCTCAGTGCACTAGTCGTGCGCATTTACTCAACGAAGTCGAATTGATACTGGGGATCCATATCTGTTGATCAATTTACAAAAAGAAGAACAGAGTAACTAACTAGTATTCCTAGTTAACCGGTAGTTATACAAGCGTGACATTCCGACGCTGACGTCCGCTCTGATTCTTTTCGACAATAGAATAGTACTGAATACTAGATCTAGTAGAGACAACAGCCCATGAACAATGCAGCAAATGAAGCATAACTGCACGTGGGAACAACACTATGTTGTACATATAGTACAAGCTACTCTGGAGTGCGGCGGCGTCACGCGAGTCGCCTCGGAAATCTTCGCCTTCGCTTTTCGTAAGATTTGCCTTCTTACTACTATTGTTTTTTCCTTCTTGCAGGTCTTGTCCTATTGTCTTTTATAATAGCCTCATTCCCCGTCGTTTTTTTTATTATATATTTCTTCTATTCTTTTCCTCTTCGTTATTTCTACAAAGCGACACCCGCACCCTCAATGCTCGGCAATGGCGTTCAACTTCAACTGGTCGCCGCTTATGGCGGACGCGAGTTTCTACACTCGTGCTCAAGACCTTCTGACTGCTGCTCTCAATAAATCGCCTAAGCCGCCGATTATCGTCGATGATATTATCGTGACCGAGTTAAACCTAGGCTCGATCCCTCCCGAGTTAGAAATTCTCGAGATCGGCGATCTGGCGGAGGATCGGTTCCGAGGGATCTTCAAAATGTCATACACCGGAGATGCCTTTTTAACGTTAAAGACGAGAGTCCAGGCGAATCCTCTAAATACCTATCTCATAACACGCCCGTCGTTCGCGTCGCCACTACCGTTAGCTGCAGCGTAAGTTATCTTCCTATTCCCCTAGTTGTACGTCACTTACCCGTCTTCTTTGGCATACTATAGGACTCCCCTTACTATTCCCTTAGAGATAACCCTCTCCGATTTCAAACTTTCCGGTTTTGTCATATTAGTCTTCTCCAAGCAGAAAGGAATCACTGTCGTCTTCCGAAATGACCCGCTCGAGTCACTTAAGGTCTCCTCCACGTTCGATTCGATCGCATTCGTCCGTGACTTCTTACAAGGGGAGATTGAGGCTCAACTCCGTATACTATTTATAGATGAGCTACCGGCTATTATCCATCGCCTATCGCTACAACTATGGGATCCGGAATATCGGGTAGAGGAGATGCAGAACCAGATGAACACAACCCCCACTCCCACTAAAGGTCCCGGGCATGATCCTCTTGCAACTCCGCCGCAGGATTCCGTGGATTCGTTAGGAAGTGTTTTAGATGAGTCGGATATTGCATTGTTATCGTTAGACTCAGCCGTCGAAACCCACTCGCTGTTCTCCCAGAAGAACCTCCTCAGTCTAGCAACTCTGACGGATTCCCAGCGCACACTCTCACTCTTCACCCCGTCGATTCAACAAGTCGTATACCGTGCATGGACCTCATCCGATCAGAACGATCCGTCTGCTAGTGTTATATCGCCAATAAGCCCCACTATTTCGAGAACTCAGTCACAGACCGGCGGCATGTCTACATTTATAGACAACGCGAATACAATCTCAGCCCGGAGCAGGACGCCCACTGAACCCACTCAGTCTTTTAGCGGCCGTAGTTTAAGCTTGGGAGCCGGTCGCCATTCCAAAGCACATGCTAGAAGGCGAAAGAAGCGTGTGGTGGATCTCCGTAGTCGCCCAACGACACCCAGCGACTCTGCTAGCGTGAGCGTGAGTGATGAAAGCACCTATACAGAGAGCGCTAGTGCTCCTTCGGTCACTTCCGCTCCGCTGCCGGCCGTTCATGAACAGCCCGATGACCCAGTTACCCCGCCATTATCGCCTGAGAGTGAGCAGCGCCTCCCCGCTATCCCCGAGAAACGTCATATAAGCCTCTCGCACTCTCTGCCTCGCCGCGACCTTTCCAGTGAAATCCTCCGTGATCGAGCTGAACCTTCTAAACCTCGGGACCCCTTCAAGACTGACGATGTGAATGTGACTGTTGGGAGTGTCCGCCCTACACCTCACCAGGAAGTCGGTCCGCCTTTGGGCCCTACAAGACAGCTTTCCGCGGCAGGCCTTCCGTTTCCGCACGATAGCCTGACCGGTAGCATTGTTGACCAAGGCTTCCTCGACACACTGGCGGGTGAAGTTGCGCGCCGTATGCGTGACGAGAAACTAACGGTACCAGATTCCTGTGGTTCTTTTTGGGGCCACGGCCTACCGGAAGAAACATCACCACCGGCTTATCGCCAGTGAGTGCTTAGCACTCGACGTGTATTTTCTTTATTCGATTTTCGTTTTCTCTGGTTCAAAGCAGAGCCCAAAAGTTTGATTTTACCTCCAGCAAGTGATATCTGGGGTTTGTCATGACAGTTACGAATCTGTGTTATTATTGATCTTCTTTCTGTTCTCCCTCCTTCATTTTCATTCATCACTCTGGATCGTTGGATTCTTGTGTGTTCTAGCGGGTTTTAATAATGCGGGGGGGTTTTTTTTTTGGGGGGCTTAGCACGGTGGTTTACTCGTTTGGTTACTTTTCAAGCGAACGCTCTCTTTCAGCGCATGATACGTTCCATATCTCTATCTCCACAGATATGGGCTTGATGGGATGGGATGTGGGATTGGACAGGGTAGGACTGGGAGCTGGGAAGGACTAAATGTCCGTTTTATATTTAGATAAAATGCACACATTCAGTCAATTGCATCTTTTCACGTATCCTTGTTGATTTCTTTAATAACCCTTTTTTGTTTCTGGAGCCGATGGCGAGGCCAGAGGCCAGATGCACTTCAGAATATGCGGCTGCATCCGACTGGTAGCCAACTTACCTTTCCTATGTATGTTCTACGTTTAAGTGTCTTGGGAAATTGAGCAATGCCTGGTTATCAAGTCCTAATAACCCTATCGTAGAATACCTAGGTAGGTTACCCCAGTATAATGCCCCATGATTCGGCCGCTTAAGCTTGGCTCCACCGCCTGTCATTCTGCCAACGTCAACGTGCGTGCACGTTCCATCTTCATCTCCGCGAACTTGGCTGCTTCTCTTTCTTGCACCCACCACGTCGCCGGTTCTCGGAGGTTGTCTTAGTGCTAATTGTACTTCCTCCGCACTCGCAATGTCTGGCTTGCTCAAGAATATGTTTGGCGGAGAGTCCGGTGCGGTCWAGCCCGACGATGGTAAGCTATCTGTCCGGAGACATTCTTTTGCGATAGCTGCAATTACTGGTCTCGTCTAACACTGTTATTGTATAGAATTTGCGGACTTTGTTGAGGCTCCTCAACCCTCTCCTGCCTCTGTTTTCAGTTCGTCACCGACACTAGCTGCTTCGCCGAGCAATGGAGCTACTGTTCCCTACACGGCATGGTACCGGGTGTGGGAGCGGACATCGCCCAAGGATTTCATGCAGGAAGCGATGGTCCTGCCCTTCGTTATCCTGATTATCGTTTTCCATCTGTGGGGTACGCGGAAGAACCGACGTAAGGCGAAGGAATGGGCTAAGGCTCATGCAACTGCTCTCCAGAACGAATTTGCCGTGGTCGGATTTGGTGACCTTCAGGGGACTGCGACTCCGGATAGCTTGATTAAGGAAAATTCTCCTCAGGAGTTCGTCTCTTACGCTACGGGTCGGCAGAATGTTGCCTTTGTCGATATCTCGGTTAAGTTGCCTAAACGGTACAACCCGGTGACCTACTGGATGGACTATGCGCTTAGCTTCCTCTGGGAGAGTTGGGCTGCTCCTATTGAGAGGATCGAAGCTACTTCGTATGCGTTCGACGGCAAGGAGAAGGACCTGGTTCCCGTTCCCGCTAAGGATTCGTCCGCTTTAAAGGTTAATAACTCGGCTTATGATGGATTCATTTGGGCTATTGTGCACAAAAGTTGTATGCGGAAGGTCCGTCAGGACCGCTACGATGCTTCGATCACTTTCACTAAGGATCACGCTAAGTTGCCTCCCTGGGTGACTGTGATGACGGAGAGCGCTGAGATTACTGATGCGCTTCTCACCCCCGAGTTGATCAAGGCCATTGAGCAGGCCGGCCATGAGTTTGAGTATTTGATTGTTACTGACCAGCCGACGGATAAGCCGTTGAAGTAAGCCCTATTGCCCAGCTATCTATACGTATGGACTTCTCTAACGAATCTAGGATCGAGGAAACCACTCCTAGGAAGCGTATCAGCCTTTCGATGCACATTCCCTCCGCATCTGATGCCTACGCTAGTACTATGCCTCTCTTCCAGCAGTTCCTCGGTTTCGCAGACAAGCTCGTTGCGTCTGCGCACTTCCGTGCTGAGGTGATGCGCAAGGTTCGGAACGTTCGTGAGGCCGAAATCAAGAAGCTCCGCCGTGCCGATGAAGAAGAGAAGGCTGAGGAACGCAAGCTCGCTGCGGAGAGGCTGAAGAAGGAAGAGCGCGAGCGTATCCTCCGTTCTATGACTGCAGACGAGCAGCGCAAGTACCTCGATCGCGAGAAGGAGAAGGAAACCAGACGTTCAACGAAGAAGGCCACTCGGAGGGCTTAGTTTCTCATGATACTTTCATTGAGAAAACGCGAAGCGGGCTTGAAAAGCAATTTTGATCTTGGCTCATGTACCTTCAATGTATATTAATATTATTCTGGCAGGAGATGTGTCTATTGCAGTCCTTCATCCTGGTGTAAATGTGTTTTATGAGGTTAATGCGCGCTCATTTCTTGAGGCCGAATGCCTTCTCGAAGCATCAGGCGTATTTCCGTGTGGTGGCTAGCTAAACTTGATATAAACTGGGATCAGTGGAAAAGAAGATCGCCGGATTCGATTTACAGTCGATCATAACCGGCTTTAGCTTAGGGCAGATATGTTGTGGTCTTTTTCCCTTTTTTTTTTTTTTTTTTTTTTTTNTTTTTTTTTTTTTTTTTTTTTTTTCAGCCTCCTCACGGAAGGTTGCGGTTGTCTGCGAGAATCAATATCCCAATCTGAGGAAGGTAATTGTCGGGTTCTGCGCCGAGTCAACGGAGAAGGATGTTCAATTCGAAATTCCTGGACTGGAGTTGTTGCTGCTGTATCAAACTCCAAAGGAACAAGTGGCCTACGTCTACGGCCGAGAGTGGTATTCGTGGGTTGGGTCTCGGATCTTTAGGGACTGGTTTATAGCCATGCTGGAGTGCAGCCTTGTCGTAGAATATCTCTAGGGTCCGTTGAGAGAATTTTGACTTAGCGTAAGATAGCCACATCTAGTTACAGCCAATGACCGAGCGAATACTATACGTAACACAAGTTTTGAAAATTATTGACATGAATACACATAAACACATGATCGTCTAGAACAAACCGCAAATCTATACAACTCTGGGCCCATCAATAATGATCTTAGCCTCCTCCGATCTCCACCAACTCTTCCCCTCCTGGCCGGGGTACTCGAAAGCATCCATACTCTCAGCCTTCATCTCGACACTGTACCCAGGCTCCAAGGGGGTAGCATAGTAACCGTCCTTAACGTTGGATGGGTGGACGAAGTGCTCGTGGAGGTGGTCCACATACTCGAGAACACTCCTCTTGCCGGTAACAACAACATAGTCGATCGTGCTCAGGTGCTGTGTGTACTCTGGCAGACCGACACCTCCGGAGTGCGGCACGATAGGCACGCCGAACTTGCGTGCCAGAAGGAGAATAGCCAAAACCTCGTTCATACCACCAACGCGGCAGGCGTCGGGCTGCAGAACAGTCAAGGCACCGGCTTGCAGCAATTGCTTGAAGATGACACGGTTCTGGCACATCTCGCCTGTGGCGACGCCCACGGGACCATGGGGAGTGTTGGCCAGGGCCTTGCGGATGGCGGCGTGACCGAGAATGTCATCGGGGGAGGTTGGCTCTTCGATGAACCAGGGCTTGAACTCTGCAAGTTCTTGCATCCAGGTAATTGCCTCGGGGACGGACCAGATCTACTCATTTCCCCAGTGTTAGTTTGACTCGAAAATGTAACGGAGTCAGTTCCAGGGGAGATAACGTACCTGGTTGGCATCAACCATCAAAATGTTACCCTTGTCATACCCAATAGCCTCACGTGCAATACGCAAGCGAGTCTTGTCATCTTCCAAGTTTCCTCCAACCTTAAGCTTGAAATGTTTGTACCCTTGCTCAACACTCTGCTGCAACAGTAACTTCAGCTTATCCTTGCTGTATCCCAACCACCCGGCACTGGTAGTATAGGCAGGGACAGCCTTGCTAGCCTCAGCCTCCTTAATACGCTCCTGCTTACCAGACTCAACCTCCTTCAGCAGACTAATAGCCTCCTCAGGCGTGATGGCGTCAGTGATGTAGCGGAAATCAATGCAACGCACGAACTCCTCGGGGGTCATGTCCGCAACAATACGCCAGACGGGCTTTCCGAGGGTCTTGGCCCACAGATCCCAGAGGGCATTGACGACGGCGCCGAGGGCAAGGTGAATCACACCCTTTTCGGGGCCGATCCAGCGCAGCTGGCTGTCGGAGACAAGGTACCGCCAGGTCTTGCCCCAGTCTGCGGTCATCTCGTCCAGATCTTTGCCAACCACCATTGGGGCGAGCAGGGAGATTGCTGCACAGACAATCTCATTGCCGCGCCCGATTGTAAAGGTCTGTAACGGCTTTGGTTAATTGGAGTCATATGGTTGGGTGATGTGGTGTGGCGTACCATGCCATGTCCGGAGTGTTCCGAGTCTGTGGTGATGATGCAGTAGGCGGAGGAGTAGTCACCTGCCGCGTTCATAGCATCTGAGCCGGTCTTGTCAAGCGAGGTCTATGGTGAACTTGTCAGTATTGGGTGCTTTGAGTATGTATACGGAAATGTTCCGGAGGTAGGATTGACGTACAGGGAACCTCACGTCCCGCGTGGTGAAGCCAGTGATTTTGACCATTGTGAATATTTGCTACTTGAGATAGTAGGAATATGCTTTACTTCCGTCAATGGCTAGCAGTATTGCTGGCGCAGGAGTTCGAGAGAAACACGGTGGTTAATCTAGAAATGCAGGGTGTATATATCCGGGGTAGAGAGTTGGGAGACAATTCCACCCTTTTGTTGGAAGTTCAAAGACGCACAAGGAGAGATGAGAGATATTCAGTGAGAAAAGATTTTAGAAACCAAAAGAGATCCCTCTCTGTATATACAGCAAATATATTCCCCCGCGCCATCTCCAGTTTATCCCGCACCCCTCCCTCTCCCATCTAACATTTGCCGTAGATCCGTTCTCATTGGTGGATAATTCGAAATGCCGGGAAAATATGCCATTCCACCAATCAAAACGCAGGTACTATACTCGGAGCCACTCCGTGATTTACCCCAAGTTACGTGGGAGGTGGGATGTTACATCTACATGGAGACTAGACCAGATCCTGTTGGAAAAAGCGTAGGATAAGCGACTTCAAAAAGATTCGAATCATACATGCAGCGATTCCTTTGTGTACATAGTTGTATTTCAGTGAAGCTTAAAGACATCAGGCACAGGGACCTGTCTTTGATATGCAGCCCTATCACGAGGACAGGCCTCGTTTCTCGCTCTCGGAACAGAAAATGATCATCCGCCAAAGCTTGCGAACAAGGACTTCGGCCTCTTCGTCCAATGCCTATAGATAGGAAACTGAGGTCAGTAACCCGTCTCATAAGGAAGAAGGGATGAATACTCACTTCCGCCAGCTGCTCCACCAACTCCTGAGGCGATCCACGCTTCCGTACATGTTCCTCCACCACATCCACCAGCATTTGCTCCTGTACACCAAGATATTCGACAATCTTCTTCTCGACGAAAGGCTTGAGCTGGTCGCTGATGACAGTATCGTCCACAAATTCCCACTTGACCGCCCAGTTCCACAGGCCTTCCTTCTCGGCCGGAATTTCTGCTGCGAGTTGACGGGCCGCCTGAGCACGTTCCTCGTCGGTGAGACCTGCGGCTTCGGCCGCGGAATCGAATTTGATGGGAATGAGTGGTCGACGGGTTGTAGTAGCGGGCTCTTCCTCGTCCTCTAGCAGACCTTCCACATCGGCCATGGCGCGGCGGCTGGTCGCGGCCTGGGCCTTCTGCGCGGCAGCTCCAAGAGAGAGCTTGAAGCGTTGGGGTTCGCGCGGTGCCTCCTGGGGACGTGTCTCGAGCTCCTTTGCCTGGCGAGCGAGGAAGTCGTCGGCCATACCGCGAGCCTGCTCTTGCTGCTTGGCGGATTGCACACGCTCGCGTTCCTCAGCGGCGCGATCGGCTTCGTCAATGTTGGCCTCACGAGAACGGAAGCTTGCACGGTTCCGGAGCCAGGCACTGCGGTCTGCGTAGTAATCGACCGCCTTCCGGCTGTCCTCGATATCGTCGTTCCAAGCGCCAAGTCGTGCTTCCATCTCATCGTGCGCAGCTTGCAACTTTTCATCTTCCTCATCCTCACGCTTCTTCTCTCGCTCTAGGGCAGCGGTTCTGCTGCGCTCACGGCTAAGCCAGCGGCGCTCTAGGTCCGAGAATTGCTTCTCTTGCTCAGCCTTGAGACGATCCTGTCGGCGCCGTTCAATTTCTTCGTCGCTGGCATCGGAATCCTCGCCTTCGCGGTCAATAGATACTCCGTTAAGGGATCCACCATTGACAAAAGAAACTCCCTTTTGATAATCCTTGGGAATCTGCACACCGAACGCCTTTGGACCAGAAGGTGCGTTCAACACATTGCGATCCCGCGGGCCCAACGGGATACCGTTGATACCAGCAGCAGGTCCACTGGGAGCGGATACCGGAGGTGAAGCAAGTCGATTGATTCGAGAGCCGGAATTGCGTGCACGCTCCATTGCCTCGATCTCTTCCTCGCGTTTCATACGCTCGATGTCGCGGCGGTTGCTTCGTTCACGGAAAGCCGAGATCTCCTTTGCCACATTGGCACGCATCTCCGGAGGGATATCGGCTAGTTCATCTTCAATGGTAATAGGAATGGTGACCACTTCCCCATCCTTCGCAACCTCGGCATCCTTCATTTCACTGTCGCCTTCCCGATCAAGGGCCGACACCTCCTCCCTTTGAAGCGGGGCCGTGGGATGGAAAAGGCTCGACAAGACATTATCCAAATTTTTGCGGGCGGCGGTGAAACGTGCCTGGCGGTCCTCAGGGTCTTGTTCTGCTCGGCTAGACTCAAACTGCTCTAGGTAGGTGAGGGTACCTTCGTCGACGACGACCTATTACAAGTTAGAAGTCAGACTTGAGGAAACGGGAGACAATGTATACGCACCAGAAGCTTGCTTTTTTCAACCTCTTGTTCCTCATCACTTTCGGCGCGGGGTGTTTGTCTCTTGACCGGTACTTCCACGTCCTTCAAGATCTCAACCGCGACCTCGAGACTCTCTGGGTCCTCATACTCGGCAAAGCCAAACCGGCAAGGTTTCTCATCAGCATCTGTTGCGCGAATCCAGCGACGCAAGAGACCAGTAGATCGTAGAATACGCTCAATGCCATCATCACCACCTGCGCCCTCCGTAATCCCGCCGATAAAAAGCGTGCGGACAATCTCCTCGCGTGTAGGTGGCTGGAGCTGCATCATAGAATCGCGACCATGATGGCGCTGGGTATCCATTCCCATTGACCCCAGACCACCGCGGCGCCCAGGAGCTTCGGAACCCCGTTCCCGACCGCTCTCTTGGGCTGCAGGCTTGGCCGGGCCTGAGGTACCCAAACGAATCACCGGCGCAGAAAAATTGATGTTTGGCATATTCGCAGGCGGCTGGAAGTTAGGCGGGAAGCTTCCTGGACGACCAGGCTGCGTATTTGCTTGCTGCATGCCGGGAGGAGCAGCGGTACCTGGAGCAGCCATCCCTGGAGGGGGTGCTGGAGCTAGTCAGCCTAAATTGAAAATGAAATTATGGGGAAAGGAGTGAACTCACCCATGCCCGGAGGCGCACCATAGGCACCGTAGTCAGGAGGCCGTCCATAAAGACCCGGAGCTATGTAAGAGTTAGTTTCTTCAAATCACCAAGGCCTTCACAAAAGTCAAGAATAAGGCAGTGCTCACCTTGGTAAGGATTGTACATGGTGTAAGTCGTACCACTTTATGAGAAAAGTGAGGTTGATCAAGGCTCAATTCAAACCGATATCAGTTGCCAACAAAAAAGCATAGGCGGTGAGATTCGCGGTGAATTGTCCAGAACACCAGGACATGTGGCACGTGCACTCTTTTAGCCGTTTGTACCTGCCTAGGTGTGAAATGTCATTTTCTTATACGGAGTACCTTATACATCCATGGATATCTCCAGGGCTTCTATGAACATAATCCGTCAATTATCGAAATATTCAAAATAACATTAGAAATCCCCCTGTACCTGGATCTCCCGGTGGGTTGAAAGGTACATTACAATGCATATAGTCTTGCAGTAATGGCCAGTGTCTCGAGAGGAGGTTTAACACATTGGTTCCCTTGAGAATAGGACTATTTCAACTGAAAAAAAGCGCTATAGCCGTTCAATTTCCAATGCTCCGATATACAAGAAAGCGTTCTGGGATTCGAATTGGTCCGGGCCCAGAAGAGTAATAGCAATAGCCTACGGAGTATGAGACTATAGGCCGAATTGGTATACCGAGTATACATATTTCAGTACCTTCGGAGAACAAAAGGAGAAATAATAATTGAAAAGCGCCAATGAAAACAATAATAGCAGTGAACTAAATGAACTAAATTAAATGAAAAGCAAGTAAAATAGGCAAAATAGGCAAAATAAGTAAAACAACAGCCGAATGCGGCAATGATGATGTTGCCCCACGACCCCCTCGGACCTCAACGCGCCGGATGCAACTGACGCCATTCCTTTTCTTACCTTTTTTTTTTTTGTTTTCTTCACTCTTCTATCACCCCCTTTACCTTCCAAGTACGTTTATAAGTCTATAAGTCTTTTCTATATCCTGAACCTGACTTTGCCCCAACATTGGCTTTATATCCCTGCCCCGCGCTGACCCTCTTGCCCCATAGAACCTCATCGTCATCATGCCCGGCTTTTCGCAAACCAGCGACCTTCCTGCCTGGAAGGAGCTCCAGGAGCACCACACCACCTTGGGACGCAACCTGGTTCTCAAGGATCAGTTCCAGAAGGACCCCAAGCGATTCGAGAACTTCAGCCACAAGTTCGCCAACACCGTGGACAACACGGAGGTCCTTTTCGATTTCTCCAAGAACTTCTTGACCCAGGAGACTGTCTCTCTTTTGGTCAAGCTCGCCAAGGAGGCCAACCTTGAGGAGCTCCGTGATGCCATGTTCCGTGGTGAGCACATCAACTTCACCGAGGACCGCGCTGTCTACCACGCTGCTCTGCGCAATGTTGCCAACGAGCCCATGCAGGTTGATGGCAAAAGCGTTGTTGAGGATGTCAACTCCGTGCTGGAGCACATGAAGGAGTTCTCCGAGCAGGTTCGCAGCGGCGAGTGGAAGGGGTACACCGGCAAGAAGATCAACACCATCGTCAACATTGGTATCGGTGGTTCTGATCTGTAAGCCTTCCTGTCCTTGGTTAATCAGGAATTGTAGCTGACATCTGCACCTAGTGGACCTGTAATGGTCACCGAGGCTCTCAAGCCTTATGGCCACCCCGACATGAAGCTCCACTTCGTCTCCAACATCGACGGCACCCACATCGCCGAAGCGCTCAAGGACTCCGACCCGGAGACCACCCTTTTCCTGATTGCCTCCAAGACCTTCACTACCGCCGAAACCACTACCAACGCCAACACCGCCAAGTCTTGGTTCCTCAAGTCTGCTAAGGAAGATTCACACATTGCTAAGCACTTCGTGGCCCTGTCGACCAACGAGTCCGAGGTCACCAAGTTTGGCATTGATGCCAAGAACATGTTCGGATTCGAATCGTGGGTGGGTGGACGTTACTCCGTATGGAGTGCCATTGGCCTGTCTGTCGCTCTGTACATTGGTTATGACAACTTCCACCAGTTCCTGGCTGGTGCCCAGGCCATGGACAAGCACTTCCGGGAAACACCCCTTGAGAAGAACATCCCCGCTCTTGGTGGTCTGCTGAGTGTCTGGTACAGCGACTTCTTCGGCGCTCAAACCCACCTGGTTGCTCCCTTCGATCAGTACCTGCACCGCTTCCCCGCCTACCTGCAGCAGCTGTCCATGGAGAGCAACGGAAAGGCCATCACTCGCACCGGTGAATATGTCAAGTACACCACCGGACCCATCCTGTTCGGTGAGCCTGCCACCAACGCGCAGCACAGCTTCTTCCAGCTTCTGCACCAGGGTACCAAGCTCATCCCTGCTGATTTCTTGATGGCGGCTGAGTCGCACAACCCCGTCGAGGGTGGCAAGCACCAGCGCATGCTGGCTGCTAACTTCCTCGCTCAATCCGAGGCTCTGATGGTTGGAAAGACCCCTGCTCAGGTCAAGGCCGAGGGCGCCGCCGAGGAGCTCGTTGCTCACAAGACCTTCTTGGGCAACCGTCCCACCACCTCTATTTTGGCCCAGAAGATCACCCCCTCCACTCTGGGTGCTCTGATCACTTACTATGAGCACGTCACATTCACCGAGGGTGCCATTTGGAACATCAACTCGTTCGACCAGTGGGGTGTCGAGCTGGGCAAGGCTCTTGCGAAGAACATCCAGAGTGAGCTGGAGACTGAGGGTGCGGGTGCTGATCACGACAGCTCGACCAGTGGTCTTTTGCTTGCTTTCAAGGAGAAGGCCAAACTGTCTTAGAGTGTCTTAGTCTTACATGAAGCACTGTGGGATGTGTAGTCTTAACGAGCAATGATTTTCACACATATTTCTCTTGGTTCGAAAAGAAATGAATGACTATTCAAATTTTCGTTAGCAAGTATTGTTTCTTATAGATTGCGAATCACTTTGTAGAATAGAGACCTTTGGGCTTAGGATGATGCAACTGGGAAGAACCGAGGTGGTTGGAAGTAGCAGCAAGGGGAAACCCGCTTTGTTGTCCGCAACTCCGCAACGCGGTAGACCTCCGTTCTTGACTCCTATCCTCGAACTCTGGAAAATTGCCGACGGGGCGGCTATTCTCGTACAATTATTGGGGGGAAAAGCAACAATGTCTCCTGTACATCAATTGAGCCCGTCTTCTGCAGCAGTGGTGTTGCTGTCTTTGACAAGCGCATTGTGGCCAACCAGCGCACTTGCGGGGAATACCAACGACAACAGCGTGGGATACAAGTTGAGAGAGGACATCCCAGTGTCATGTCTGAACCGAACCATGTGAGTCTACTCTTCAATCAACCTCTGGAGCCTGGCTAACCATTGCTTGTTCTACACCTACAGGGAAGGAGAACATGTAAGCGCCACCTGTCTGCCTACCGTCTCCTGACACGAAGACTACAGAAAAGAAGAAGGCTAATAACAACCGCGAAAACATCCAGGTCACTGACAGTCTCGGCAAACTCCAATACGTCCCCTTCGTGACCTGCAATGAAACCGCCCGCCCTCTTTCTCTCCACTACGGCATCTCCGAAACGATAACATGCACCATCGACTCCCTCTCCGATGAGTTGTACCATCTCCTTGAGTTCTACGTCCACGCCGACGTACCGATGAGCTGCCGTGTGCCAACAGCGCCGCTGACACCATCCGGCGGCGCAACAGAGCATGCGGACAAAGACTCGGACCAGAAGTCCGGAGAAGCAGACACCCTCTCCGCACTAGCCGACAACGGACCGCCCTTTACGCCGCTCACAATTGCGCTGCAGGGCACGCTCCAGCTGAGCCACTTGCACATCTGGACGGATATGAACGTCGTCATGCACAACATGGCCTCGGACGCGGCTGCAGAACAAAACACCAAGACCCGCGGCGGCCAGTCTGGACAGCCCGGTTTTGCGGTTGGCGGTATTGCATACTCGACTCCCGAGTTCGACAATACCGGGAAGAATGCCAAGCTCGACGAGGACGAGGAGCCTGTGGCTCTTGCTCAGGCGGCGCGCGAGCCTTGGACTGCTGGGCACGGCACTAAGGTTGTGCGTGGAGAGCCACTTACCTTCTCTTTCCACGTCGCCTGGTTGGAGGGCGGGGCTAGTATCGGGTGGCCGACGCGGCCTGCTTTGGAGTCGTGGCTGGCTTTGGCGACCGGGTCTGGGAAGAGCTCTAGGTCTTTCTTTTCTAAGCTTGTGTTCTTTGTTATGGCGGCTTCTGTTGGCGCTTTAGTTGCGTTGTTCTGGGAGCGCAATGGTGGGCGTGGGCGTGGACGGACCGCTTGGCATGGAGATGGGCTTTTGGGTGCGACTCCCGCGCGTGGAGTGAAGGGCTCTAGTGTTACCTTTGGCAATGGGGGGAAGAATAATGGGTACGGCGGTTACTCTGGTCCTCCTAATGGTAACGGCAGTTTGAACGGGATTGGAAGTGGATACGGGTTTCCAAGTGGAAAGAGGGATTGATATGAGGGACTAAGAGGAACAGGCGTATAGCCTGGGTACATATAAAGTGACGCTTACGACGTGTACAGTGTACCTAACTTGAGAGGCAGAATTGACCACTAG
Organism: Penicillium sp. CF05; assembly: GCA_002916455.1. NCBI lineage: Eukaryota > Fungi > Ascomycota > Eurotiomycetes > Eurotiales > Aspergillaceae > Penicillium > Penicillium sp. CF05. The sequence goes on from PKQL01000199.1 coordinate 49,820, forward strand.
CAAAAAAGCTAGTTGTCTACATATCATGATGCTATATCCCAAGTGATCGAGTCAAACAAATCCGATGCATTCCATATCTTAATGCAAGAGCCAAATTTCAACATAAAAATCAAGTACCTGGATAATAGTTGTACAAGTAACAAAAGAAAACACCATTTTTCAGGCCAATGCCACCTTGCCCACTCAGTCCATCACCCGCACCAGTCTCTTCAGTATATACATACAAGCCGAGTGGACAAGCCGCAGCACAAAATCTCAAAGCAAAGAAGCAGCATAAAACTACCAACCCTGCGCCTGCATACGCTGAATCTTCTTCACAGTCCCCTGGAACGAGAACTTGAACAGCTTCTTCCACCGCATCATCTTCTTCTGTTTGCTCACCATACCCTTCCTCACATGGAACTTCTGCTGGTTGACATCATGCCGAACACTATTCTGCGAAAGAGTAGCCTGAAGCTTGCGCAGCGCACCACCCAGATCAGTACCACGCTCAGGCTCAACATGAACCTGTCGACCAAGCGTCGGCCCAAGCTTAAGCTCGACCTTGCGTGTAGGTAGAGGTGCCCTCGACCGCGCCCGGTAGCTGCTCTGTGCGCCTTCGCCGACAGCCCGGGAAAGCGAGTCTGAGAAGATCCGGCGCTGGTTGCTGGATACTTCTCGGGGCTTGTTGAGTTCGAGTCTACTGAGGATGTCGTCGAAGTCGGAGACCGGCTTTTGGGCTTGCTTTGCGGCCTCGGGGGCTGTGCTTGGCTGGTCGGTGGGAGATGTGGGTTTGAAGGGTGTGCTTGGTGATGAGGTGGAGGAATTGTAGCGCACGCCGTTTGCGAGGGAGGCGACGCGATGCAGCTGGGTCTGCTGTTGGAGCCATGGTGTTGGCCTGGCGCGGAGGCTGCGGGCCAGGAGGCGGAAGTCCATTTTGAGTGGACTCGCTCGTGTTTAAGGAGCAGGTCTATGGGGTGAATTGGAATGTCTCCTGGGCTTTGGAGTGAAAGCTTGATCGAGGTGGACGCGCAGGGTCGGAGGTGCTCGAAGATGCCGTGACGGAAAATCATCGTCCCCGATTGGAAAGGAAATTGTAGGTCACGTGCCACAATGCTTTTGGGCATTTTCTAGAGATCGTGAATATCACACCTGCAAATCTCGTGAACCACAATTATCTCTCTCATTTAAGATTGAATAGATTTCTTCACATATAAAGTTCCTGAGATTCTGCCAAAAAAAAAAGGAATGTCATCCATCACGATCGCAACTCTCCCCCGCATGGGCCGCGATGTTCTAGCGGCCCTGCTCTTAAACGGCGCATCAAGCAATCTAGCGATCATCGACGTCCGGGATTCAGGTAAACACTATTCTTTTACTGTATAGTCAAATTCCACCAGCTGACAGTTGAAGCAGACCATGTTGGTGGCCATATCCACTCATCAACTTGGGTCCCCAGCTCAACTCTGGACGTGCGCATGCCTGAGCTTATTCGCACTCTCAAAGACAAGAAAACGGTTGTATTCCACTGTGCACTCAGCCAGCAACGTGGTCCCTCTGCTGCCCTTCGCTATGCGCGCGAGCGTGAGAACTCCCTTGGCGCGGAAGAGAACCATAAGCAGCAAGTATTTGTGCTCGAGGGAGGGTTTGTGGAATGGCAGCAGAAGTATGGCAATGATACTAAGTTGACCGAGGCTTATGCTGCGGATATCTGGGAGGAATATTGAGCTGGGCCTTGACTTTATGCATCTGCCTTTTTTTCATGAGATTTAACGAACTTGATAGGATAGATACCACTTAGATGCATTGATAGTTTTCATTTTCGATATTTTATTATTGTGGGAGGTTGGAGCTTGGAGCTGACGACCTCTGGCTGTTTCTGCATGTTGGGTAAGTCCATGTTATTTAATTTGATGGACGATGAAATTATTGTACATGAGATGGTCTACGCTCCAGTCTATTGAAATACAAGAGGATTATACTTGCCGATCTACATTTGAATGCCGCCTCCGAAACCGACTGGCCGTCTCTGTCCTCCATTTTCAGGTACAATGGCCATGACCTTGTAGATCTGTCCCATTGACCCGCCGTCCTTCTCAACCAATCGCTTCCAGGCGGTCTCTAGTGTCTTCTTGTGCTCTTCATCTGGCACCTTACGGAGCAGCTGCCGCATGCGCTCTTCAATACCCATGGCGCCGAGGAAGTCACCCTGTTCAACAGGACCGTGGACCTCAACGCCATCGCTGCCTTCGATAGCTGCTTCAGCCAGCGAAGTGAAATCCACATCCGCACTGACATCCACTCGCCCCGGTTCAGAAAGTGGCGCCACTTTCTCATGGCTTTTGATTCCGCGCAAAGAGTTGATGGGGATGGTTGACGATGTCCCGTAGTCCATGATTAGGGCTGCGCCAGACGGAGTCTTCTTCTGTGATGACGTGGGTGGGCTAGAAGCAGAGGTCTTTTTAGCAGCAAGCGCAGACGCAGAGTCACCACCACCGATACGGCGCGCAAAGTCCGCAGCATAAATTCGGCTCTCGGGGCTGATCTCGATGGTCGAGCCTGGCCGCGACTTGAGTGCTCGATAACGCTGAGAGATCTCCGGGATCACTAGTGATGACGGCGTGGAAGCTTTGGCTTTGGTCAACTGGAACTCAGGCTCTCCCTTTATGTTCTCTTCGACCGCCTTTGGATTCAATGTCACCATTAGCTCACGCCATTGGGGGCTGTTGGCGGGCTTGGGCGGATTATGTAGTTCTGCTGGGCCGGTGGGAGTCATGATCGTTCGTGGCGCATTGGCCTGCTCATTCTCTGGAGATGGCGGGACAGATTCAAATGCATGGATCGGAAGCGCGTCGAAGAATTCATGTGCGAAGATGAAGGGTGTCTTGCCTTCCTCTGTATTACCAATGCCTTTGGTCAGTATCAGCCAAACGGTTAACTGACGTAAGGTCATCACTCACCATGTGGCAGAAGGCGAATATCCTCCACCCAGACAATTAGTACATCAAAGTACTTGCACACACTCCGGTGTCCGATATCCGTCTCCTCCATCACTGCCTCCTCGCCGCACAGCAGCCGCTTCTGCACTTCTCTGAGAGTTCCGCTAGCTTCCACAAGGTAAATAGCTTCAACACTCGAAGAGAAGCTCTTGAAGTTTCGGAAAGTCTGTTGGTTACAGAAGTGGTCAGTCCAATGAGCTTTTTGTCCTTTTTCTTTTTTTCAGGAAAAGAAGATAGGCATAAGTGCAACCACTCACCCGTAGCATATCATCCATCAAAGTTCCTTTTCCTGGGCCAACCTCCATTAGCTGAACACCACTCCTCGCCCGCCCCTGCGCCATCCACTCCGCAATAGTCCATATACCGATCAATTCTCCGAAGACCTGTGAGATCTCAGGCGATGTGACGAAGTCACCATGTTTGCCGAAAACACCTCCACCCTCTCCTCGAGTCGTATAATATCCGCCGTCTGGGGAAGTCAAAACCTGGCGCATGAATGCCGCAATTGGCACGGGACCAGTGACCTAATTTGCGCAAGCGAATGATCAGCAAAAGTGCAGATAAAGGAAATGCGAAGTGCAGAAGTACCTTCATGACATTGGCCAATGTTTTCGCTAGCGGTGTGGACCATTCTCTCTGTTCAAACGTGGAGTTCCATCTTCCTGGGAATCTCGGAAGTACTGCGTTGCGAGGTCTGCGGAGGATATGCGACGCTACGCGCCTCGTGGTCTGGTTCATCCTTGGCTTGGGGTTGAGTGGTGATGTTGTTTGTGCTGCCAGATATGCAATAACCGAGCTTTTTACGGCAGGCAAACAGAAGGTCTGGGCCCCAAACACTCGTTATATTGCGTCGCGCCCAAGTCGGGATGTTTCTCTTAATCTCTCCGCGGAAGCTCCACTACACGTGATCATATCCTTATCGGACCGCTATCAGCCGCTAGTCTCAGGATGGTATGGCTCGGCGATCCAAAGCCCTAAAAAACTATGACCTTAAACAAGCATGGGAGCGGTTTAGGTAGCTGTTCCCACTAGTAATATGTAGTATACTGGATTGTTCAATTTAGCGGTCATGAGTATTCTGTCATGGTCCTACCTAGTGCAGTTTATCTGGCACTCCATGTCCAAGGTGAGATATGCATGAATGCGGCACAAAGCTCTGAATAACCACGAGGACTCCCAAGCTCCAGATTACCTGTAATGTTCCAAACATAATCGTGTCTTGGACCGATATGAAAGACCGGGCACAAAGCTCTTTATTGGTTGATTTGTTAAGGACAAGCAACGGAACATCGCTCTGGCCACAATCCCAGGCTCGTCGCAAGGCCCGTTTATATCCTTGATAGATGTTGTGGCGTTCTCAAACCTTTCCAACAAGGGCCACATTAGGTTGATGCCGTGTAGTTGTATTGGAAAGGAAGTTTCTTTTTCAAATTTCATGCCGCGTCCATTTTATCATGACACCCTGGCCTAGAGCTTCCTTAAAAAGCTCAGTTATGAGACACGCCAAAGTTGGAAGTCTTTTGCCGGATATTAGCTTTGCAGTGCCTTAGCCAGGTTATACAGTTTGTTTATGGGCTTGCGCTTATAGATGAGCTTCATGGTAGCAGGTAGAAATCATCATCAGCATCTATTATTATTTGACTTATGTTGATCACACCTCCTTTATAGAACCGTAGAACTCCGTCTATCAAAATATACTCGAGGATCGCTCTTTACCTGGGGCCATATTCCTATCGACGCACCTGGGCAGTCACGCCAAGTAGTTTGTTCCTTCCTTCCAGGCTCGTCAAACGTACCTACCCTGCCATTGGGGGTACGATCAGAATGTCCCTACAAAGCTGTTGTCTTTGGTACAGCCCAATCGACGCCATCCTTTAATGTTGATGCATCCTCATGCAGCAACAGCTTTAAGGTCACAGTTTCAGATAATGCCCATGACCGAATCCTTACCCTTTACAGCGCTTATGGCCGTTCCTGCATGACTTCCTTCTTCCTTCGAGGCGTCCAGCACAAGGCGGCGGGAATGAGTAATCCTCAGAAGAAACTTCAGTGCCGATGTACAGCTGGTGCGATAGACCTCCCCACCACGATCCTTGATTGCGACCCGATCTACAAAGATAGGTTGCGATACGTGTGCGACTTCTGCTTTGTGATGATAGCATATATAGCCATTTTCGTGCTCGAAGCCCTTTAAGCTGCCCGGAAAGACCTACCCAAATCAGACACGTTGCTCGATCACGTCAATGGACTAGCTGAGCTACTCTCAGAGCTCGCTTTAGACCCGAACCATCCAGCGAGTGTGTATGGCGCACATATTTCGTCGCAGCTCAAAAAATGCGGCAAGTACTTGGGCATTAATGGTAACAACATGAGAATGGATCCAACTTATCTGAACAGCACTACTGAAGTGTTTGATGCCAGGTCGACCATTGATTATGGACCGAAGCTCTCAGACTAGACAGTCACGGGGCACAGCACCAACGTTGTCAACAGTGCTTTTGATGCATGTTTCCATTGGGAATTTATCTCACTTGATATGCAACAGCTTTGGCAATGAATCATTGATTAAAGGGTCCGAAACTGCAAAAATAAAATATACAAGAACTTGCCACTTAGTACATGTCTTCCGCTATAACATGGGAGCTTGCGCAGAGTTACAACATACCAGTTTGTTCCTTACAATGGGTGGAATTTGCTAGCGTTGCTTTCCCTCCCATAATAGTACAAATCATAGGTTGACAAAGAATACATATTCCGCTTTAGTTGGACTTGGATCATTTTACAACCTCCTCAGACTAACTTCATATATCTACAATATAGCATTCTGAGAATGTCCTTTTAACTGTCTTTTGATCTGCGGTTATAACTGGGACCATTTCTTCTGACTTGACAACAGAGTGTATCTCCAAAAAGCCATGGGCTAATATCTATTGCCCAGAGCTTCGCCCTTTTTTTTGTTTTACATTCTCCCCTTGCTACTCCCGGCTCGAGGCATTTCTTTTGTCTTGCCGCTCTCTCTTGCATGTCAATGGGTCTCACCCTGTGTTGAAGTCCACGAGTTTCCCTGTTTGGTGCTGATATCTGGAGTACGTGGCTACCGAGATTGTGCTCTTTACAGTCCCCTTTGTTTGACAACAGATGAAGGTCGATGTCTAAAGTCATAAAACCAGTATGCTCCTCAAAAATCAATCTTCTCATTTTTCTGCCCATCCCTCACCTTAGTTGGTATTCCACCACTTTTATCACTTCCCTCTTCATCAATAACCCATCGTGGCATTGATTCAAAATGCCCACCACTCGTCAGAAAAGAGAGCCCGCTGAGGACCTTCTGCCTGGTCTTCCCATGGACGAGAAGCGACCTAAGAGATCAACGGGTTCTGAGGCCAGCTCGAGTCGTGCCCCCAAGGCCAAGCCCGCTGCAAAGAAAGGGAAAGGGAAGCAGGTATTATACCCCTTGGACCTTGTGTCATCGATATAAATCACTTACAAATGACCATTTGAAAAAGAAGCAAGATGAAAGTCTGCCCCATGTTGCACTTGCGAACAGCCTCCTCAAGCGTGGGGACGCGCTACTCGTTCCTAACTTCCCTCAAGGATGCTATCAGACCTTTGCGCCACCGAAAGAATGGGGACACCGTGACGTGCCTATAACTAATCCTGCCGACATACCTAAAGGATGGACTTCATGTGACCTAGACATTGCTGAGGAGTAAGTCCCATGCCATTTTTCTTTACAATATTTGAGATGAAAGTGAAACTCTTAGCTAACGGTTTTATGATAGTGATGTCGATGGTATGATTAAAAGATGTTACAGGCGCATCGATGAGGGAATCATGCCCACCATTTGGAAAGCTAAATTGGTAACGTACAAAAAGATGAAGCAGAGACGGATGTAGGGAAATTCCCCATTCTATACTATTTTGCCTTTCTCATATCACTGACTAACCGCTCTTTTACAGAGACATGATCAGCTCCGAGCCCCCCGGTATTAGCTGGGAAGTCGTTCAGCGCCTTGACTCTCTGCAAATGATCAAAAAGAGCTTTGGCGAGACTAGAGATGACAATGGGAATACCCCCAACGTGATAGCCATCATGGCCGCCTACCGTTCTGGGGACCTTGTCTGGAATGATGATCCTGGCCCAGTGACGTACTGGGCACAGGGGAAGATGATTGCTGGCCCTAAGAAGATGGAAATGGACGAATTCCTCGCTATTAGTAGGGAGTATGGCTATCGTGGTGTTTGGGTTGAAGGGGTGAGTCAGACATGAGAAATAACCCAGCCATATTCTACTTATTCAAACGTAGACTTCTTGTTTATCAAACCAGTCCATCATGAAGACGTAGACATATCCATATACAGCACTAACACTGACATCGGCGTTTATAGGTGGACGACTACAAACCGGAACCGATGTACCTGTTCAAGTGTCTGCCGCCGTGGGGTTCGCGGTACTCCATGCGTATGGTATGACTTTCTAGGTGAAAATTTTGAGACCAAATGCTAACATGAACCAGATTACGGTGTCGATGCGGAATCCTTCCACTTGGGCCACAAACGCATGGGAACACACCATGCTCCTCACTGTTCTGGAGGATACTGGTGCTGCAGCAATGAAGGTTTACCCATCCGATCAACGATTCCTTGAACACCTGAGTGGTTGCCCCCTGCCTCTCACTTCTACAACAAACATGGCCACAGCGGCTGGTCTCGCGCCGGTGAGAAATGTGGTAGTGCAAGTCAATATCTTTCACAATGATCAGCCCATGCTCCCTCGCTGGGTTAATGTTCGAGCCTGTGTAGGTAACGACTCCCCCAATAGTCCTTCGGCCATGCGGCTGTCGGGTGTATGGCTTCACCATATGTTATATTGTTTGAGTATGCCTAACAACACCAACTCTATGTACGTGGGAACTGATATTGAAGAAATTCTGGCAAATGTGCCCCCTTGCAACCCAGCATACGCAATACCACCACCCGTTGATCCTACAAAGTGATCAAGCCATTCTTCTCAGGGAGGTTTGACAATGCATGTGGAGATTGATTCGAAAAATATATTCTTTTGTCACTTGGTTATACTTCTGTTTTTGTCCTTTTTGTACCTTTCGTTTTTTTTATATATATATATATATTGAGCTTCGGTTGCATCTAGCCCTTGTGTCTACAACAGTACGTAGCCGCCATATCGTCAATAGTAACTCCTACAGGGTCTATTTATACGGCAGGGCGAGTTGCCTTCTTGGTGGTCTTCTCAGGTAGTCTTCCCCGATAATCTTTTTATATGTCATTTCAGGGGTCTTTTTAGATAGTCTACCTAGGTACCTAGGTATGTTTTTTTAGATGCCTAGTTGTATGGACATTTACTCCCCCTATTGTTGGAGTTTCCCGGTTTATCAGAACGAATGACGGCTTGGCTTTGGGGGTTGTCGGAAATTACACACTATTTCCAATGTTATCGCTGCTTGCCAATACCTTCAGTTTCACTTTTTATTTCCTTTCGACGTAGGTAAATAAGGAGGTGGCGAGGAGCGACAGGCAATACCATCGCATGGGTACAAATCAACCTGCATGCTGGAGAAAAACCCTTAATAAAAAACATTAATATTTTGTCCGATTTGTCCAGTTCGCTGCTATCTGCTGCAAAAGTGTGCTCCGAATGCTCAAAAATGTCCATAAACTGCTGTGACCATATCATACATTTCATGAGTGCAAGAAGCATGATCTCCACGACCATTTCGCACAGTGGATACTCCTTACACCAACAACGCTAGCCAACTTCAAGTTATCATGCTCAGGCTTGGGTGTTCAACGACGCCATCTCCGTTGGCTCTGGTTTTTCGGGGTATTCCGCGCCGGCACATCAACCATCATCTCATCACTGTAGAGTCCAGTTTGCGAGTTTCCCTGGTCCTCATCTAGGAGGTCACTCAGATGGCCCGGGCCACGACGGGCTCGGAGTCGTTCCTGATCAGCTTGTGCCCGGAGTGCAGTGAAGGGATCGTGGTGGGTTGCGGCCTTCGGCGATTTAAGGGTCATTGTGAGCAATCTCCCGTCAGCCTAGAGAGCACGAGTCAGCATCCATATCATGATATCATTAGACTGGAACAGAATTTACCCTCTGGTTGTGGAAATTGGCAACCACCAGTTCTGCCGCCGTCTTCTCCGCATATGCAAATTCCGCAACAACGCTCGGCTGGCTTGCTACTATTTGACAGCTGATCATGGGGCCTGTTATGGGCTCAAGAGCAGACTGGATGTCGGCAGCTGTTGTCCCAGGCGCAAAGTTCTTTCCGATGACATAGAATGGCCCCGAGGCACCCTTAATGCTCATGTTGCTCCCACGACCGTTGAGTCCGAAATTTCCTGATCGCGCGTTCACTTGGCCGTTCTGGGTCTGGAAAGCTGCCCGGACCTGATCTGCATTCACGCGATCCTTCTTGCCAGGTTTGCCGTGTGTCCGATTGCTGTTCGTGGTGGGTTGCACGGTCGCTGACGCCGAGCGCTAATTATTGACGCGAGAGACTGTTAAAGAGTGTTCCCCAATGGTGATCGCATGGCGGAATTGTTCATACCTTGGTTACTCCGATCCTGCTTGCTAAGCTCCCAGGCTTTGCATTCTGTGATTTGTTCTGTGACTTGTTCTGCGTTTTTTTACCGGCGCCCGAGCCCGAGCCTGGCGCACTTGATCTGCGGTTCTTTACAAGGAGTTGGTTTGCGAGCTCTTCATTCTTCTTTTTTTGACGGTCTGGGGAGGAAACAGTCAGATTTTGCTAGGTGTCAGGTGGTTGGAGAATGATTACCAGCCTGGATGATGGCGTCGAACGAGACAGGTTGCTTGGTCGCCATCGCAAGAATATAGATTAGACAAATTAATAAAAGAGGGTAGAAGAAATGAATTCCCAATAAGCGACAATGCGTGGAGAGGTTGAAGAAGAAAAGAAGCTCGGGGCGCCGGTCAGCTTTGGGGCCGAGCTATCAACCCTGGCCGCAGCTCCTTGATTACATGTCTACATGGCCACCAGTGGACATCTGTAGCCATTAGCGCTTGTTTCTGTATTTTCTACTTTATTCAATGGAAATATACCGACGTTAAATTCTACCTGGTTAAATACTTCAGGGAGACCTAAAACAGGTACGGAGGATATCTCCGACTTATATTGCACAATGTAGATCAACCCAAATGCAGACAATAAAGCAAGAAAAAAGGTATTATTTACTCTTATGATTGATGAAGAGCAGTTATCCCAACCGAAGACTAAATCCTGCCCCTACTTCACCGGTATCTCCACCCGGAGCACCTCCAAAAACACCCGCAAAGTCCAGCTCCGGTGCTTCCTGGCCCCGTTTAGGAGCCTCAGGCGTGTGATGACGTCTCCGTTTCTCCATACCAGCCTTGGATGGGAACGTAGGGAACATCTCTCGCGGTTTGGGACGCGGATCTTCCTTGAAATATTTGTGATCGAGGCACTGTCTTGCCGTAGGACGGGAGGCCGGATTCAGCGCCAGCAATCCTGACATAAGACTCAAGCCCGCATTGGTCAGATAAGGGAACCGGGAGCGAGGCAGCAGAGGCGGGTTGCCGGCCGAAGAAGGTGCCGATGTTGACGGGAGCCGCAAGGATTTGGCATTGGGCAATGAACGGAATCCAGGCCATGTTTCAGAGTTCGGTGGCCCGGTCAAGGCAAAGATCTTGGACACCTGGTCCACTTCGTTCTTGCCCTGTAAGAGAGGTTCTTTGGTGAGCAGCTCGCCGAAGATGCAGCCAATGCTCCACATGTCGATCTCTGTGCCATATTTGTCCGCGCCGAGGAGCAGCTCCGGCGCGCGGTACCAGAGTGTCACAACGAGCTGTGTCAGCTTGGGAGGTGGATCGCCGAAGTAGCGGGCCATGCCAAAGTCGGCGATCTTAAGTTCGCCGCGATTGTTCATTAATAGATTGGAGGTTTTGAGGTCGCGGTGCATGATCCACTGTGAATGTAGGAATTCGAGTCCTCCAACTACTTGCAGCAGGACGGTCTTGATTTCTGAAGGAAGGAAGGGCTCGCGCATCTCGTCGAGTAGGGCTTTGAGGTCGTGTTCGTGGAAATCCATCACTAGGAATACACTGTCGGAACCAATTGATTAGCATATGTAATATAGAGCCCGTCACAGCTAACTCACTCGTCCATTTTATTGCCCATTACTACTTCCCGCAGGTAAACGACATTTTGATGTCGCGCCTCCAAAAGTGTTTGGATTTCCCGGAGCCCAGTGACTGGGAACCCGTCCGGCGAGTTGTCCAGCTTGAGCTTCTTCAGCGCGACAATTTCACCCGTGGAAATGTCCCTTGCGCGTGAAACCCATCCATACGAGCCCTCTTCAATGTGGTTCAATCGTTCGAAGTTATCCACATGCCTGCAGGGCCCCCATTCTCCAACCGGAAAGCGTAGTAGGGTCGACTGCTTTTGCTGTTCCTTTTCAATCCTGACGACTTCGGCATCATCTGGACGGGCATCGGGGTCGTTGGAGAGTCTTCGTCGCTTTGTCGGGGGGCCTAGCTCGGCACTGGCTTTAGCATCCCGAGCTTGAGCTTTGTTGGCATCTTCAAGTCGCTGTTTCTCTGCTTTGGCGCGTTTTTTTAGTTCTTTCTCGCGTTTTTGTTGCGCGATAATTGCCTCTGTTTCTGGGTCGTCATTTGCCCATCTGGATGACATTTTTCGTGAGGGAATGTTGAAAAGAGAAGTTCGGGAATGACGTTTCGGCAGAAGCCGAGTTCGATTTGAAATCCAACGCCCCGCCTTGAATTTGTATAGCCCATTGCGCATCTCATTTGATCTTTGGATCTATCTCTTCTGAAATATCATCTATCTCTATTTATCTCTATATCCCTCCCGTTTACTTGTACACAGACTCCTATACTTGCCACCGATTTCGCATCTGTCTCTTCCCCGCCATGATCGAACCATTCCAGGTCAGCCTGTCTGAGCAACATGACTCACAAACACCCAATACTAAAGCGATTGTTATCTCTAGACGACCTTCTCGGTCCCAATGACCTGCGAAGGCTGCGTGAAGTCTATCTCCAGCTCTCTGAACGGCCTGGAAGGTAAGCATCTCACTGGAACATTCCGAACCCAGCAGCTGACCCCGCGGCAGGAATCAATAAGGTGGAAGCAAACCTCAAAGATCAACTAGTCTTCGTCGAAGGCACCGCTCCTCCTAGCTCCATCGTAACCGCGATCGAAAGCACGGGCCGCGATGCCATCCTCCGTGGCAGTGGCACTACAAACAGTACGGAATCCCCCGGTTCCTAATTCCTATCCCATGCGACACACATGAGCAATTCCAGCTGATATACGTCATAAAACAGGTTCTGCAGTCTGCATTCTCGAAACACACTCAACAACCGTCTCAAACAATATCCGCGGGCTCGCGCGCATGGTCCAGGTCTCCCCGAACATGACCCTCGTCGACCTGACAATCAATGGCCTATCGCCGGGCAAATACTGGACAACTATTCGAGAAGCTGGAGATATCTCCCGCGGCGCCGAGTCTACCGGTGGTATTTGGGAATCTCTGAAGAACAAGGTGCTTGGCGCTGATGCTGCAGCCCCCAAGGAGTGCCGGGGCATTTTCGGCACCGTGGATGTCGACAATAAGGGCCGTGGCAGTGTGTTTATGGACAGGCCTGTGGCAATCTGGGAGCTTATTGGTCGGAGTATGGTTGTTTCGAAGGGGACAGAAGGTCCTTTTAAGCGCGAGGATGAGAATACCCTTGTTGGTGTTATTGCGCGCAGTGCGGGTGTGTGGGATAATGATAAGATGGTTTGCTCGTGTTCGGGTAAGAATGTCTGGCAGGAGAGACAGGAGCAGGTTGTCCTGGGTATGGCTTAAGTGAGTTCTGGTCTTGACTTTATTAGGGGTGGTGTTGACGGTGGTGGTGTTGTCACTTCTTGAACATGTTAGCCAGATCGATTGTTCAGTGATATATGTAGCTTCAAATATGTGATACCATGAAGAATAGATGAGGTCATGAATGACAAGATGATTTTACCTTGGGTTAATAAGAGATCACACAAACAACCAGCTAGCATCGTGCCCATATCCTCTTCTCTTCTTATTTTCTTTAATTGTTAGGTTGAATCATTGAAGCAGTGGAAACATATAGCTAACTATATATGTAGAGATACAAAATCATAGATGGAGTACTTCTCTTTCCATTTGAATCCCATATGCACTCCTCCGTGACTGCGTTTGTTCTGGGATACTCTCCAGCCTGGAATTCATTGTACATTAAAGGGTGCAGGACAAAGGGTGCAGAAGAGGTCTACGCATAATATCTTAGAAGAGAGAATGAATTGTGAAAACATCGTACTAGCTTTGCTAAGGCTGGATAAGTAATAATACATACATTGTGTCCAAAGGGGACAAGGGTTAAGCCACGAAAGACTGTTGGCGAAGAATTTCACCAAAACTGTCGTGGCTGCACAATTCCAGGATAAAACTCGTCGTCCGTATCCTCTTCCACAAAATCAAACCCTGCACCGGGGATGCCATCAGATAGGAGTGGTAGGGACATGATATCTTGACTAGCCACCTCATTTGGTTCTTGAGGTCCTCTGGTATTACCACAGTTGCTGGTGGTGTGCTGTGCGGATTTGATGGGCTCATTGCCTCTGTCAGGGTACTGGCTACTTCCTTTGCCGTCAACAAGGAAATATTCGTTCCTACCCTCCACTGGGCTTGGGAAAAGGAGCTCAGAGTCGATCGGGGACCATGGGGAAAATGTATCGTTCGTCATGGATTCCATTGAAGTCATTTCAGTTGATGTGACATCTCGTGATGTGGTATCGGCGGGTGTGTAATGGCTTGGATAATCTTCGACACTTGACCGTTGTGTGCTTGTTCTTTCGAAGATAGATGACCATCTTTCGCCGAAATTCCGATTGGAGATGCGGTTGAGGGGATTGGGATAATAAAATGGCTGCGTCTCTTGAGGATGGGTGGTCGAGGTTTGCGGGGGCATCAAAGGTATGAGACTTTCATCATGTTCATGGTACAGGGGCATGTTGCTGTGTGTATCATTTTGAAACACAATGCGTTCGAGTGGGCTTTGAGAGGCATATGAGGCTTCTTCTTGTTCATGGAGCGCGATTATGTGTTCACTGGGGTCAGGACTGTGTTGGCTGAGGCTGGCATTGTCTTGACTAGGGCTGGAACTGTGAGGGCTGGTATTGGGACTGTTTTCACTGTTGGCAATGTGCTGACTGGGGCTAGGACTACCATGTTGTCTCGTCCACTGGTTGAGCGCCTCATGGTATATTCCAGGGAATGCAAATCGAACTTCGGCGGAGGACTGTCTCGAGTTGGGAATTGAGCTTGATGATTCATCACTGGTTTGTGTATCCGAACTGGTATTTTGCTGTTGAAGATTTGTTGCTTGTTGCTCTCCACAAGCTGACTGAGGATCTGCCAAGTTGCGGGTAGACATTTTAATCTCTCCATCGGTAGAGATTGCAACGCCCAATGTCTGCCGCACTAAATGGTTTTCTGTGGACAGCGTGGTGTGAGCTAAGTGATCCTCAGATTTCATATTCGCCTCCAACCCTCCACTTCCAGCAAGTTGGAAGTCAGGATCATGGTCGTTGGCTTGTGAATGAGTCGAGTCTGTCCCCGAATTACTTACAGCTCGACTGGAGGATTGGTAGAGTGCGGATGTTGATGCAGATGCGGGGACTGTCGCGAACGAGCCATGTATTGAATTAATAGACGGGACGTGGACAAGAGACCCAACTTCGGTATGGGACGATGGAGGAGGCGGTGCGAGATCCATACGAGATAGTTCGGCGCCGAAGTTCATGTCTTCTTGTGTCTCTGAAGTGTACGCTCCGGTTGAGACTCCATGGCGTTGTCTTTCGCGCCTGAGAGCAGCGGGGCTAACAAAACCTTCTTCGGTATTGCTTTCTTCACTGGAACGGTGACTAAACCCCGATCGCAGTGCCATCAGACCCGACCGTGCTCTATGGAGAGAGCGTCTTGAGATTGATTGGACCCATGCCATTGGACTGCGCGATTCCGAAGACGAATTTCGTTGCTTACGGGCATTCCACGACAGAGTCGATATCTCTGGGTTGTGGCGAGGATCCAGGGGATTAAACACAGGGTAGTGGATTCTTTCCATGCAAGTTGGCTCTTCCTGCACTGCATCAGCTATGCTGTTGTCTTAGTTAGCAGGATATCTCTTTCATCTTTCGTCGTTCTTTGTATGTAATTACCTAGCTCTCTTGCTTTCCTGCGAGCGGAAGACTGATGATAGCGAGAATAAATGGCGACGTATGGTGCGAGGGCCTGTCTTCTGGTTGACGGGACTCATTTTGTTCAGATTGCTTTTGGACGCCTATCCAACTGTTCGAATCACAAAGGAGATTATGAAAGAATGTGAATGATCAGCGAAGATAGATACCGATTATGCCAGCGCGTGAATATGTGACATGAAAGAAAGTGAAAAAGAAAACAACAGACTTGGATGTTGACTTTAGGTCAGGAGATTGAAGTCGAAGGGACGCGTGATTCGAGGGTCGAGATTGATCGCTCTTACCCTCGACCTGCCATACTCCGCCTTTACTGGATGGGACGAATACGTTGAAAGACAGTAGGTTACAATATAAGCTTAGCCAGGAAACTATCGGCTATTTTCAATTTCTGCAATTGAGTACTTTGATAGGCTATAAGAAGGAAAGGAGCAGACAACTATAGCGTTCTATTCATAAGAGTACTAAATACTAAATCTAGGGTTCGCCATGGCAACGTGACCAAACTAGCAACAGCAAGTGCGACAGCTACCTAGGTGACGACGACACCCCCCAGATTAGACCGCAGGGGTTCGCCATAGCAACGTGACCACATATGCGACGGCGGCAGGGACAAAAAAGAACTTCAAAGATAAACGTGCAAGATACCAGGCCTTTACTGGGCTATCGTGAAGCTCAACAAGCTTGCACCTTACCTAGGTAGTGTATACTCTGCTCTCTTCCAAATGCAGACCCTGCTCTGAAAAGACCATTTATAGATCGTAATAATAACGATGCTTGAGCCGTTGTTTGATTCTCCCCATGGATATCATCTTCCAATGTCATGCTCTGGTCATTCGGAGCTTTCGGTGTGAAGCTCAATTACTGGCTCGTCTCGGGTACAGTTGTTGAGCGGGTTCGTTGAGCGTTAGACAGGATGGGCAAACAGCAGGGTGCCGTAGAGGAGACAAAAGGAACGACTGGCACCATATATGAATGTGAGATGAGAAGACTAGCAATGATGTTCGTATTTCCTTTGGTCGCTTCAATGCGTCGTGGCCGTAGCTTAGCAAGCGCGGAGATGGTAGGCATCAATCCAGTCATATCGGCGGCATGTAGAGGGACGGCAGGCTCTCGCTATAGTAGAGGTGAGTTGCGAGGGGTAAATGTGCATCACGATTGTCTGAATGTACAAGTTGATTATTGAAGGGAGGAGAGGCACAAACAAGCACAGCAATCGTAGCCTACATACATGGATTTAGGCAATATAGGGTGATGTTCAATCTAGGAAGTTCAATGATTTTATACACTCTTAGCAAAGCCACTGCACCAGCAGTAAAATAGATTTGACTAAATTAGCGCGAGAAGTCTAGCTTTCAGATCTATAGACGGAAGTTGATTTACGCTGCTCACATAGAGAGACGACAGAGACGAGATATCGGTCAACAGTTTCTCCGGCTTTCGGAGAGCCCATTTAAATCCAGTCTGAATAAGTCAAATAGACAGGAGGAAAACCAAGCATCGTAAGGGAATACCAACATAACTTCCTTTGACTTGCCTCAAAATACGATGTTAAGTTGAACATCCCAGCCTCGAAGCCAATGAAGAGCTTTTGGTGTGCGCTGAGTACGCTAGACAGAATCGAGCACAGATCGAAGCAAGTTTACATGATCGGATCTGTCAAGAGATCTGACCCGCAACCGCGCCAATGAAAACCAAACGGCAATCTCTGCCGCCTTGTTCCCGAATTAATTATATAGTTGAGTGGGGATAAGAATGGTCAAAAGCCAGAGATATAGGATATATCGAGGGCCAACCCGAGAACATCCGGGGTACCGTAGCGCTAGGTCTGTGGATATTCCCCCGTACAAACACGGGGACGGGGACAACCGTCAGAGATAAAAGGACTGAAGCATTGCAGATGTCGAGCTTCACGCACATCGGCGTCTCCCATCTGACAAGGATCAGAAAGCTTAATTGAAAGACATGGAGTTCGGCTTGCTGCCAATAAGGGGTGTTATGCGAACACAAGGTTTAGCCATGTAAACAGCAAGATGATAAGATTGCTTGGCATGATTGGCACAAGGATGAGAGGTCAATGCCCAGAACGGAATAATAGAAGAATACAGTCACTATCAAGATTATCAAGAGATACCGGAAGTCGGAAGTTCTTATCTGAGCCCCGAAACAACACTCCACTTTCGGACCCGCTTTACCACAATTTCCTCCAATGATAATCTAATTTTCAGTCCGAGATGGAAGCGAGAGCAGAATCCTCGGTATTCTGATAAGCTAGGGCTACCAGGGGGGTTATGATTGGTGCAATGGCGGGTAACGGATCCCTTGCTGGGGCCCTCAAGGCTTGTCATTCGGCTTGTCTTCTGGAATTTATGGATTTCTTTTTTTTTCCAAGGGGCACACGCGACAGGCCCATCCTTGCCACAGAGATCCCCAGTGGGGCCGAACGCGCAAAGAATTCTCGCGACTATATGAACAGCTCCTCCCTCTCGGTGGAAAAAATCGGAAGAGAGGACAATGTGACACTTTTTCTATATTCAATTCCTTCATCCTGATCTCCCTGGGTCTCGCTGAGCCTACCCAGCTCTTCGATTAATCCCATTTATACTCTCGTCTCCATTCTTCACCTTCATTGGTGAGGATCTGATCGAAAAGATGCTCCCAAAGTTCGCCAAAGCGTTCCGCAGCTCAAATGAGGACCTGGAAAAAGCTCCCCAGGTGAACAATTCCTCCGACATAAATAGCAATGAGGTATTCGACAACTCCAGTGATGGGGCTGTGCCCGGCGAGAGCTTCGAATACGGCGATTCCATGTACGCCAAGATCCAGCGTGTAGCCGGCAAGTTCAACATCGAGCAGAGAGGTGTCGAGCGGGTTCCGGATTATGAGCGGACCGATACGTCTTATCTCAATATTGGTAGCATGGTGTGTTCCTGCAACAATTACCCGGCGTGATCGCCGTGGCCTGGAGGCCTTTTCCACTGACCAAACCTAGTGGTTGGCCGCCAACATGGTCGTCAGCTCCTTCGCCATTGGCGTTCTTGGAAAGTCTGCATTCAATTTGGGCTTCGTTGATGCCATTTTGGTCTGTCTCTTTTTCAACCTCCTCGGTGTTATGACCGTGTGCTTCTTCTCGTGCTTCGGTCCACCCTTTGGGCTGCGCCAGATGGTACTTTCACGATTCTGGTTTGGATGGTGGGCTGTGAAATTCAGTAAGTTATCTCGGGATATCCATTCAGTGTGAAATGGTCATGCTAACTAGTAACTTTCTAGTTGCCATCCTTAACATTATCGCCTGTGTCGGTTGGTCTGCTGCCAACGCCATCGTCGGTGCACAGCTCCTCAACGCGGTGAACGACGAAGTCCCCGGATACGCCGGTATCCTCATCATCACATTCTGCACACTATTCGTCACCTTTTGTGGGTATAAATTCGTTCACATGTATGAGTACTGGAGCTGGATTCCCACCTGTATCGTGTTTATCATCGTGTTGGGCGTATTCGCCCACTCGGGCGATTTCATCAACATCCCAATGGGAGCAGGCGTTTCTGAAATGGGTGCCTGTCTCTCCTTTGGATCTACAGTCTATGGTTTCGCAACCGGCTGGACCAGCTACGCTGCCGACTACACCGTCTACCAGCCAAAGACCCAGAGCCGTCGTCTGGTCTTCTTTTCTGCATGGCTTGGCCTGATCGTCCCTCTGCTATTCACTCAATTCCTCGGTATCGCCATCATGTCTGCGACGGAGATTGGCGACGGAGTTAACAACAAGTACGCCGAAGGCTACCGAGCCTCCGTCAACGGCGGCCTGATCGCAGCTGTGCTCGAACCTCTCGGCGGCTTCGGCAAGTTCTGCCTCGTTATCCTGGCCCTGTCCATTATCGCCAACAACTGCCCCAATATCTACTCTGTCGGCTTGACGTTGCAGGTGTTGAGCCGTGCTACGCAGCGCGTGCCGCGATTTATCTGGACTTTCCTCGCCTCGTGCGTCTCCCTTGCCATCGGTATCCCCGGTTACGACCACTTCGAGACTGTCCTCGAAAACTTCATGAGTCTTATCGCCTACTGGCTCGCTATTTACTCCGGCATTGCGCTCGTTGACCACTTTGTTTTCCGACGTGGATTTGGTGGCTATCGTCCGGAGGACTATGATAACCCCGCCAAGCTGCCCATGGGGATTTCCGCTTCTATTGCGTTTATCTTCGGGATTGTCGGTGTTGTTGTCGGCATGAGCCAGTCGTGGTGGACGGGTCCTATCGCCAAGCATGCTGGAGACCCAGCGTCTGGTGGTGGTGACATCGGATTTGAGTTGGGCTTTGCCTTCTCTTCCGCAGTATATTGCATCCTGCGACCGATCGAACTTCGTATGATTGGTCGGTAGGTTTGATCTTATAGTATTTGGGTTTTGCGATGTACATATTGGGTTGGTTCGGGATGGGTTCATAGATTTGTGCATAGGTTCGGTTGCATTAGAGTATTATACATTTGCATAGTTGCATACAACATATTGACGTCCAAATCTATATTCAACTGTAAGTTTAGCACACCGACCTTGACCATTGATGTGAGTTGCGAGGAAGGTTTCTTACTTTGGTCATTTGTCCTCTCTACGCCACTGGTAGAACCCTCGCCGTCGGAGTCGGAGGAATCCAAAAATCTCCCCACTTGTGGTTCGGTACAATATCAAGCCGTTCTGCCAACGGATGTCAACAGTAATCAGTTATACTCCGTACGAGACTGCGAGGTGGACAGATTGTATTGGAGAGCTCGGAAACTCTTCGCTTTCATTGGCTGGCTACGCCACATGTGGGGCCTTACATCATATTTCCTAATCGGACAAGTTGATATTTGACCTCTGATTACAGGAACCGTGCGCCTCCCAATATAAAAAGCAGAGCAATTTCCATAGCATACTTCTCGGTTCAAAGCTAGAACCTCCCATATAACATCCCATTCCGAGCTACTTTATTATACTTCAAAACCAATATTGCGCGTGACACATCTAGCCCTAATTTCATACCTCGACCATGCCTCTCGACTATAAACCCGAAAAGGAGATCCCCAATCTCACGGGAAAGTCAATCTTTATTACAGGAGGTATAAAACTGCTTCTTTCTGCTTTGTATAAGTCCACAACTAATAGCCAACCTAGGAACCGGCGGGCTAGGCGCAGCATCAGCACTCCACCTCGCCAAGCACCACCCATCACACATCTACCTCAGCGGCCGTAATGCCACGAGCGCAGAAAAAGTGATTAAACAAATCCATGAAATAAATTCCAAGCTCGCAGTCACATTTATAGAATGCGACCTAGCCTCCCTAACCTCCATCAAAACCGCGGCCGAGCACTTCGCCAACCAACACAGCACCCTTGATATCCTGATGTGCAACGCGGGGATCATGGCCCTACCCCCGGGCCAAACAGTCGACAGCTACGAGATCCAATTTGGCACCAACCACCTGGGCCATGCACTACTAATAAAGAAACTTCTACCCCTCCTCGAAGCATCCGCCAACGCAGACGCAAACCCACGCATCGTGCTCCTTACCTCGCAGGGGTGGAGGATGCATCCGTGCGGCGGGATCATTTTCGACAAGCTCAAGACGGCGCAGGATATTGCATTTGGCGGGCCGTGGATGCGATACGGACAGAGTAAGCTTGCTAATCTGCTGTATGCGCGCGAGCTCGCGAAGAGGTTTCCGGGTATCACGTCGGTGTCTGTGCATCCTGGTGTTGTGCAAACGGATCTTGTTAATAACCTTGGGATTAAGGAGAAGATGCTTGTTTATGCCACTACTTGGTGGATGATTCTTCTGCCGCATGAGGGTGCGTTTAGTCAGACTTGGGCGGCTACTGTGGATAAGACTAAGATTCGGAATGGGGGGTATTATGAGCCTGTTGGGAAGTTGGAGGATGGGAAGCTTAATTCTACGGCGAGGGATGATGCGCTTGCGGAGAGGTTGTGGGATTGGACTGAGGAGGCTTTGAGGGGGTTTTGATTTTGTGTTCGACTGATCCAATCTGGGAGGGCAATGTCACGAGTATATCATTTCAAGAAAGGAAAGGAAATGGATGAATTCAGTTGCTAGCAGAGAAATTTGGGACCGATTCTTCCACCCACAACAATATCTTTGTCAAACCGCCGACGGATTCAAATAAACAGACTCCCTCGAAGACCTCAGCATCTTAGCAGCGGCATAGCGTCCATTGAGTTGTGCTAGCTCCACAGCCTTGTGATACTGCGGTTCACCTTCACCAACTATCAACGCTCCTTCGTCAAGCAGAATTTGTAGCATGTCAATTCGACCGTGTTCTGCCGCTCCCTGTAAAGCCGTACGTCCGTTGTACTCTGCGGGATCTTCATTGACATCTGCTCCTAGATCAAGTAGTCTCCTTGCAATACCAATATAGCCTTTGAGGGACGCAATCTGCAATGCAGTAGCGCCGCCATCCGTGGCAGGAGGGCTATCAATCCTAGCTCCGTGCTCTGAGATCAATAGGTTGACAAGCTCCATGTTTCCATTTTCAACGGCATGTTGCAATGCTGTTCGACGGCGAGCCCCAGGACCAAGATAGTTGACATCGACTTTTTCCATCAATGCGCGTGCGATTGGGATCATCTGTCTGTTGACTGCAGCTTGGAGGGGAGTGTATGTTTCTTGCTCTCCTTCGTATCCTCCAAAGTCGTCGTCCCAGGTGTATTGGAGGGTGATCTCCCGATTCAGATCAGGATCGAAGGGCAGTATGTCTTCTGCGATATGACGCTTATTCAAAAGTGTCGCGAATATCAAGGCGCGACCGGTCTTCCTTGGACTCCAGGTCATCCATTGAAGCAGGAATTGTAACTCCTCCCTCTTCCCTTCGAACACTGCTATTTCGAGTACCGACTCTAGTGGCGGCAGGTTAAGACTGAAAGAATCGCTAATATCCTGGAGGCTGCCTGGTACCCCAGTGGGATCCACTCCTGCCTCCTGAAGCAGTCGAAGCAGTTGTAGGGATGCATTGTGCAAGACTGCAATTCCTACTGTATTCGGGGCACTCCCGTGAAACCTGCACAGTAATTGTCGCAGAAATACAGGATCCGTGTCTAGAGCACATCCAAGAGCAACGTCTGTAACATTTGCGCCGCGTTCCAAAAGCTTTTCTGCAAGTATAAAATTCCGCGCGCTAATTGCTGCTTCCAGTGGAGCCAGCTCGAAGAGGGGAGGGTCTTCATTGCCCACCAGACCTTCATAGTCAGCATTATGCTCCAGCAAGTACTGAGCTAGATCGGTCTTCTTCGCAGATAAAGCAGCAGCAAGGATGACGGGGCCTGATACACTCAAAACGGCTTGAAGAACTCCACTTTCCTGCAGGGACATCGCAGTACATAAACTGCCAATTTCTTGTAGTCTGGTTCCCACAAATGTAGCTCCGGCAGCGGAGAGGATATTAATTAATACTTCATCGCCACGTTCAACGGCAGCTCCAAGTGCAGTGTATGGCCGCTTAGAGTATTCATCGTTGGGGCGTGCGCCTGCGCTGATCAAGAGCTCAACAAGTTCAGGCGAATTCTGGTCGAGCGCATTGAGAAGAGCTGAGGATTCATGTTTCTGAGTGGAAACCGGTCTGTTGGCTTGGGCCCCATATTCAATCAACACTTTACACATCAAAGGCGACGGAAAAGGGTGTCTAGTGGCGCGTTCAAGCAGTGTCATTTCCCCTTGTTCATCGGCTAGTTTTATATCGACTCCAGCTTGCAGTAGAGCCTGCGTGGTCTTGAAATTTCCTCTTTGCACCGCTAGTACAAGGGGCGAAACATAAGTCAGACCATCGAAGTCAGGGTTTATCTCAAAGCAGCCCCACAGCAAGGCACGTATAACATCGATAGATCCTGATCGAGCGCCAATTCCCAAGATAGTGGTCATCTCTTTGCCACCCTCGAAATCGATAGTGACCAGATCATTTATAAAGGCACCTTTGGCGAGTAAAATTTCAATCATTGGGATATTGCATTGCTTGACAGCACCTGCAAGAGCACAGTTCTGGGATCCGCCTGCGTTCACATCAAAACAGGGATTGGCGATGTCCGTGAAGACTTTGATATCCGTAAAATCCGTGGCACTATAAAGGCAACATGGTGTTACAATAGCACCGTGAAACATAAGAGCACGTATGATTTTGTCATCACGGTTTTCGATGGCATAAAACAAAGGTGGGTGGTCATTGCCCGAGTCATTCACATCCGCCCCGTAGGAAATAAGAAGATTGACAAGTTCCTCACTCCTTTCATGATCACTTCCTGCGGCAAATTGAAGAGGTGTCAAGACAGCGTCGAAAAAGATTGACTCAATCAGTGGGTTGTTTGGGTCCATGTTAGCTTCGAGCATCATCTTCACCGCGCCCACGTCATGTAGTCTCAATGCGCTTGCAAACACATTTTCTGCTATAGCTTCAGCGGTTGGCTCGCCAGTCGCTAAAAGGATCTGCATGTGTTTCAAGTTCCTCCAGCCATAGTCGTTCAACATTGACATCACCCGTTCGTCGTTCGCTCTGGTACCTTCCTCAGTCTGGCCTGCTGGATCCTGCGAAGTGATGTTGTTTGAAAGAAGAAAAAGCTCTAGGGCTATGCGATCCCTTCCCTTGTTTGTAGAACTGTTTAAATCGGTTGACAACGCATCGTGCTGACCCTGGAACTCCTCCGGCATGAGTATGCTCAAAGCTGCCGGAGGTTCGAGAAGTACTATATATATTGGGAGGGTCGCTTAATTTATTCCAGGGTATGATTTTGCTCAGGCGACGCATAAATTCGCGGTTGGTCGTACGGGAAAACGCATCCGTACCGCGAAAGGGAGATATTGTCAGGGACGAGGAAGGCGACGGTGCTTCTGGATATACGGTAAGGCTTGGTCAGTCACATCGACTTTGAATAGAAGATCTAGGAAAGTCATACCTTCATTCTCCGTGGGGCGCACAAATTTGATGAAGCGCAGCCATGGGAGTGACGCATTCCAGATAAGATCCATCCCTGCAGATGCTGGGGTGCAGACAAATAACCCTTCTGGGGTCTTAGGGGAAGGAGCTAGAAGACGGTTAGTCTATTAATTCTCGGTATTATCAAAAGCATAACTATGCGCAGCTTACCAGTAGAGAATTTGGCTATGGTCGAAACATAGGCATCTCTATACTTTGCCTTCTTGAGCTTTGGTGCCTGAACCTGCTCTCCACCACTGTGGAATTCGCTTTCCTTGTTCTCGTTCAGTGTTCTTATAAAAGGCTCGACACACTCATCACTTAGTTTACTCCAATTCTCACAATCATGGCACAATCGGATTTCGAACCATTCAAGCTCGAAATCGAGCGTCTGTACATCCATGAGAACAAAACATTGCCCTATGTGATGGAGTACATGGTGTCTAAATACTCTTTGACCAAGTCGTAAGTGTTGCAGTACCGCTTGGCCACACCACTCAGCTCACAGATAGAAAGCTCAGGCCAATACAGCCGCCAACTCAAGAAATGGGGATTTGCCAAGGGCCACATCAAGACGGATGAGTGGAGGTGGATGGGAAACAAAGGTACAGACCCGGGCAGCTCTAAATCCCCCCCAACCTGCAACCTGCCAGACTACAAGGCTACATGGACTGAAAGTAGTGAGCAATCTTCCATCTCATTGGCCGGTTCTCACATATCGCTCCGAAGAGTCTTGGCGTGCATCCCATAATTTCCACATCGGTCCCGAGGACGCGTTGGCGTTCTTCTTTTCGCATTTATTTTTCGAAGCGGTCAGGTTTGAGCTCGTTTTAAGGGTTTTCGAATCACTTCGACAACCTCAATCTACCCTCGCGCGCTTCTCATTTGTCGGCTCTCATACATCGGCATGGCGCTCTTCCTCTTGGATCCTCAAATCTCATCAGAACGATTTTATGACTTGCACCAAGGCTCATACTTTGAGGATTTTTTGCCACGATGGCCACGAGACACAGACATAAATAACAGTTCCCTGTCCCTAACAGTAATTCCCCAGGGTCTCTCATCGTCCACAGTTCTTTATACTTATACTCGGTCCCTCGTCTCGGGTGATATTCTTACATTTGTTAAATTGTTCTCTTAGCTCAACATGACATGGCCCTATGATCAAGGATGGGAAGATACCCGTATTTACGGGTGTAATCTAGACGACCCGGCCCAGAACTTCTCCCATTTAGCCCCTGATCTCAGCTGGGGCTCATCCGCAGAATTCGAAACGTCCATGCCCAATGCTGTGCCTGTCTCCTCCTACCTGTCGCCTCGCGCCCGGGTGAATCACTTGGCAGTGCGAGGAGGCTCTCCGGGCGCCATGTCGACTAGCGTGCCCCACCAACAGAATGCCTCGAACGCTAGAATTGTTGCCGATCTGAATCCCTCCCAGGAACCGGCTGTAATTTCTCGGGGACGAAACAACTCTCGAAGCAGCGTGAGAAAACGCCACATCAGCGGGTAGGTCAATCTCCCAGATATGCAACAGAAAATCGGAGGTATATCTAACTTACTCCATAGTTCCCCTTTGCACAGCCACGATGCACAGTTCCAATGCAAGTGGGAAGGCTGTGGCTACCGGGGCACTTTCAAACGGGAATCTTCCCTCGTCCGCCACATTCGGAAGATACATATCAGCCCTTTCGCTCATCCATGTCCAGTGCAGGGCTGTGGGAAGGCTTTTAATCGTGCGGACAATCTGGCTCAGCACACACGAAACAATCACTACACTTACAAGGAAGTGTTGTGAAGAGCGTTGTCTTTGGAAACTCCCCGGATGTCATGTTTATCACTGGCCAACAATGAAGGGGAACCATTGTTATACCGGTATGTAGAAACGAAGTTGAAGAAATGTCAATAAACATTTTGGTTAAATAAAATGAAAATACAATAACTCAGCCTTTAGAAGGGTCACTTGAGTCAATATTTCCCGGCTCCGATGGTTGGGAATGTTGCTAGAGGCAGGTCATAATAGGATGATAAACAGATAAGGGAGATGCCATAGCTGAGAAGACATGTGGCCCGACTTTGGGGGCTTAGCGGTCTTTTAGGACACTAGTCCAAAAAGGCTTTCTATAAGACTGCGCGGACTGCTAGATGTTATTTCCGGTTCAAGGGTCTTTTGCACCATAGCCTGTTATCCCTTACCCTCATGTAGTCCTAGTACGACTAGGCACGAAGTTTGAACGCATGCGAGCTTTATCCAAGCTGGTAGGACCTATTTCTCTACAAATCTTTGAGACTTGATTTACTCTAACTTTCTCTGTCCAGATCTGTAATTAGGGGCATCTGAATAAGAAATGGCAAGATAAAGAGACAGCTATTTCTATAGGCTGTCCTTTCGCTAAAACTTCGGCTAAGAATTCATGGCAGCGAGCTATAATCTGTTCAAGCTTACGAAGAATCCGTGATCTACTGCTATCTAGTTACAGGTTCTGTCGCCCACGGATGCTTGATATACCAGGCACCAAATAATAGTTCTGTTTAGATGTCCCGGTCCTAATAGAAATTCGTTAAGTGACTTCTCGAAAGCAGACAGACTGAGATAGACGGCAAAATACGGGTTTCCCATGGCTTAGCGGCTCGTGTTTTCCGATGATCCATACCTTGTTCGGAAAGTAGCTGTAGATCGAGACCTTGGCAAGATGGTCAAACCCTTATGAAAGTCAGAGAATCCCTCTCTCAAGCAGTCATGGCAGTTCAAGGCTGCTGTCGCCCACCAAGTTAACTAGCCAACCACCATGATCCGAAAGCTGGTCATGATGGAGAGCATTCCTGCTCACTTGCTATACATATTCGTTTTCGCTTTATCAGCGGGCATGTTCGGTGATTACTGGAGCGGCGTTCACGGCCACCCCATCCTGCTAGAGCCCCCCTACAGTCCATATATAAAACCCGGCACAGACGGGCCATTTATCCTGGTAAGCTTGTCGCAGCCGTAGAGCGCTTCTACCAGATTGCTGACACCGCGCGCGCTGGGCAGTCGGTGGTATGCTTAGCCTGGGAAGTCTTCACCTGGCTGCCCCAAGAAGCAGGCTGGAAGTCTGCCCGGGCATGGTGGGCTCTCGTTACCCTCTACCGGGCCATCGTCATCGCAAGTTTTGCTCTCTTCACAGCATGCCAGGCACAGTATTTACCGCTTCCTCTGGGAAGCTGCACAAACGCGTATGAGTGGCGAAGTACGGTTGATGTGCCCAAGGGAACGCCCACGATATGGGAGGTTTTGCCTTTGTCGTCGACGAGAACGCGGAAGGGTACTAAAGCGATGATTGTGCCTTGTGCGGTGTTAACCCGGCTGCGTGTGTTTGAATTTGTCGTTATGTGAGTTGAAATGTGTCCACACAAACTTCATTTTATTGTCATGGTTGCTGAATTCCCTAATAGCGGCCTCCTCGCGATCAGCATGCTGGAGTCGATGGCTATCTTCATTTGGTTCTCGAGCGTCTCATATGAGATGCCTAAACCTTTCCCTTGGCTGCAAAGGTTAAATAATCTGGCGTTAACCCCTTTCCTGGCGCTATCGGGCCTGTACCACCGACTTAGGGGTCAGAAGAAGACAGGAGGTGATCCAGAGCGCGAAATGCAGCCCCTAGCGAGTCCGACGGGGAATCAGGAATCGAAGTATTCATCTGGATGGAATAGCACAGAAGAGGAAGATGTGATCAGAGTAAGCCCTATGGTAGCAGAATGGGAGGATGGAATCAGAGTACGGCCCATGTCAGATTCTGCAAACGAAGGACGGCCGAATTACCTGCCCCCCATGTGTGTGGCTTAGGAGAAGACCCAGTGTCTTAGACAATCATATTCCCAGTTCGTCCATCATCTCATCGATTGTTTCAGAGGACACCCTCGATTGGAGCATACATCCGGAATCCAATCAGTGAATTACGGGTGACTGGATTCATGGCAACCACTCAGTTTCCCACGATCCATGGTGTCTGCAATCATCTCCGGGGCACGATCTCGCCATGGGATACTGGATGGATAACCGAGATTCGGCCGGCCTCACTTCAACATACATGTCTCCGATGCGATGCGGATCAGATCTCCTAGCCAAAGGCCCGCACGTTCAGTGTCGTAACTCGCTGTAATGGGAAGGCTATCAATCTTGTTGACCAGATCCCTTCTTGTGGGCGAGAACGGCGAAGAAAGGAGAGTGTCTCTTCTTGAACGATCCGGTCACGACATTTGAGAGCGAGAAGACATAGATAGGGGTGGGATGACCCCCAAGTTGAACGAGAATATGAGTTTATCGATGTTGTCGGACAGCAATGCCGATTCGTCAAGCTGAAGGACCCTTGGATACTTCAAGAACCGTCATATTGGGTATTGGGTCTCTCTTGGACCTGGCCCAGTCTCAGCCATCGTTAGAATAGGAAGAAGTTTGGCGCGCACATCGAAGATGGTTAATGCAGTCAGGTCTCGTTGGCCTAAATGATATTTATGTACTCCACGGTATTCTTGTAGCTAGCCTTCAAGCTTCAGAAGACTGCCCACGAAATTAGCAGTATCAAACTCGGCGCCCGGACTACCCGTTCGGATTCTGTGATAATTGGTTTGATACGAACAGTCATTAGGAGCCGACTTTTTTTTCCACTGTCTCTGTCGGATGTTTTCGTGAGGTATATTGGCCTGAGAGAGTTGAATCTCAAATCAACCGCTATCGTTAGACTGTTCACCCATGATGTCCTCCACCTCGCCCATCAGCGCTTCTCCGAAACAGCGTGCTCCTGAACGGCCCTCTGAGAGGCTGATGTACCTAGAAGCATCTTACGACAATCTGGACCTTTAGCGGTGAATGTTTCACAACCTTGATCAGTCAAATGATAAATAGTAACACAAGGTGAAGTATGAGCCCGGAGATCAGGGCGAATGAGTACTGTGCCCGCTGTAGGTTTGATCCGAAGGAACTGTGTTCGGGGCCCTTAAAGTTAAATATTTTTAAAAGCAGCGCTTGCAAAGAACGTTGACATGCGGGACCTCGTTGGGTGTCATGTTTATTACTGAGCAAACAATGTAGTAGGAGAAATCTTCTATCAGTCAGTAGAAACGAGGTTAAAGAACCTTGGAACCACTTTAGATGGGGCTATACACACCGCGCCACGTGATTTCCGCCACCAGCCACAACTGTGCCACAGTAAATTATTAAATCCACAACGGATTCGCCTTTGAAAGAAATCCAGAAATTCAGCAGCCGTAATAACACCATCACTTACACCATGTCTCCAACCGGGAAGTGAGTATTTGCAGTTCCGGTTCTATAAGAAACGCCCGCCTAACAAGACTTTCTATTTTACAGCCGCGCCGACTGGGCCGACGACGAAGATTTCGATGACCCCTCCGTGCTCCCGCCGCAAGAAGTGATCACCAACAAGGACGGCACCAAGACCGTCATTTCCTACCGCTACAATGATGACAACAAGAAAGTGAAGGTCACCCGCCGAATTAAGACCACCGTTGTCCGCGAACACGTCAACCCTCAAGTCGCCGAACGCCGCAAATGGGAGAAGTTCGGTAACGAGAAGGGCCACGCCGCCGGTCCCTCGTTCGACACCACCTCCGTCGGCGAGAACATCATCTTCCGCCCCAGCGTCAACTGGAAGGCTAATGCTAAGGAGGCTGAGAAGGAGGGTGGCGAGAAGGGCAGCATGAAGGACCAGTTGAAGGACAAGAAGGTCAAGTGTCGTATTTGCAGTGGAGAGCATTTCACGGCTCGCTGTCCCTTCAAGGACACCATGGCTCCCGTCGAGGAGGGCACTGCCGCTGCTCCTGGTGCCGAGGCAGAGGAGGATGCAGGTGGTCTGGGTGCTGGAAAGTCCAGCTACGTTCCTCCTCACATGCGGAAGGGCGGTGCTGGTGGCGGCGAGAAGATGGGCGGTCGTTTCGAGAAGGACGATTTGGCGACTCTCAGAGTTACAAACGTATGTTCTGTCATTTTTCTGCTTTCTACGCGCTATACGAGCGTCACGGTCGTTTATTTTGGTTCGGTACTGACTTTTCAAACAGGTCAGCGAGTTGGCAGAGGAGAACGAATTGCGGGATCTCTTCGAGCGTTTCGGTCGTGTCACCAGAGTCTTCCTTGCACGGGATCGGGAAACCCAGAGAGCCAAGGGCTTTGCTTTCATCAGCTATGCGGACCGTGGCGACGCAGCACTTGCTTGCGAGAAGGTGGATGGCTGTATGTCTTTAATATTCCGTTTCTTGGTCTTGCTACAAGTTCCTCGAGTGCTAACCTGTTTTTCTGCTAGTCGGTTACCGCCACCTTATTCTCCGCGTCGAGTTCGCCAAGCGCACTACTTAAACTTGTTTCTCGGTTCTCTCTTACGACTTTTTGAATGGAACTTTTCCTTCTTCTTCTCAGGCGGGCCTATCTTTGGGCCGAAGCTCTTTTCCTTGTACTGTAAGACCTGGTTGATAATGATGATTCCCAAAAAGACATCCAGCATGTCAGTTACTTGCATTCGTCAGTCTATACAAAAGCAATGGGTTAGAGAAATTTTGAACTTTATACATGGTTTTATTTGTTGCTTCACGGTCATACCTTCCGAAGATCCACGGTAGCAGTGTTATTTGTGTTTTTGATAGTCCTTCAAGGTTCTTCTCGATGTAGTTGCTCTATAAATGCTTCACAGCTACCATGGAACATCCCAAGCACCAATGGAAAATTAGCCACGTGCTTGTATGTAGGGACGTCCTAGACACAGCATCCATGAACAAGTCTGCTATAGTTCACCACCCAGTGTTTCTTTTGTTTTTCAATGCGCGGATCAGCATGGAAATGAAGATCATAGTTGGATTGGGATTGCATTTAAGGTCTGCTAGACATATTAGCGCGTAATTTACCTAGTAAAAAGCTCTAATTGCCTCAAGCTACTAATCCGATAACAGTGGATGCTCATAGGTGCCAAGGCCAGTCTGCTCTTTGCAAACTTTCTCTCGCTGACTTCAGCTTGACAAATTTCCATATCTTCTCCCACCCTTCTAGCAACTAGAAGTCTGATACCCTGCGGGACTGGGCTGACAACAATCCTACATGCCGTCGACGGCGAAATTGTCATCCGGAAGATAAATGTCGCAGGCCTCGACTGTTCGATTATTCGAAGGCTTCAGGGGATTGCATTGAGACATCAAATTTTCTGCATCTTCGCATGACAGTGGAGATGACATCGGAAGGAAATAGACCTCAGATAACCTGGGCTTTTTCCTATTGTACCCTAGCTTCACACTACCGCGTAGTCGCTAGGCTCCCGGATGCCAGATCCCAGGGTCAATCACCAAAGTACCAATGTACAGATCGACATTAGATCTCAGCAAGTCAAACCCAGACCCAGCCTCGCCGGCAAAAGTTGCGATTAAATTTCCCGGTAACGGGATTGGGTTGCATAACGTTGCATCGGTGTTTCTTTTAGGAAAGAGTCTTGGATCGGCGAGAAAAGCTTACCTACGGGTCCCGGCTTTTCGCCGAATGCTCCCCTACAGACAGGACGGGCTACGTGGACAGTGGCGGAGGAGCCGAGATGATGTTCCCTGTAGGTTTGGCCCTAGCTCCCTCGGAACCGCTCACCAACCCACGGCGTTCTAGCATTCCCACTCCGCCACGGCGGCTTCCAGTATGACGACCAAACACATGTGAAAGGGCGTTCGTGACCTTCCGAAGTCTTAGTGACATTGCAGGGAATATCGGCGCCAAACAACATGATTGACTTGTTATTGGCTCGAGGAGTTTGACCAGAAGGGCAGTTCTTCGATGGGAACGTTTCGGCCGATGAGCAAGTTTTTTTCTTGGCTGTTCCTCCGTCCTACACCGGTAAGGCTTAGGGTTGGCTGGGCTATTCCTAGGGTGGTTGTCAAGGGCCGGTAGGAAATTGCCACGGGGAGGCAAAAAAAAAAAAAAAACCGCCGGATGAGTTGCTGGATGATGAGTGGAGTCTTCAACTAGTCTGCATCCAACGCCATCTAAAGCATATTCGTCGCCTTACAAGCTCCATATCCAGAATATTGGAGGGCGGCAAGCCAATGAGATATTCCTTTCTTTTCATTGTAATCCTTGTAATCCTTGCTTGGTTGATGCCTTTTCTTTCCATCCATGCCGACAGGGTCGGATACTTCAGACCTGGGACTTTTTTTTGGTCGGGAGCTTCGTGGTCGTGAAACGATCTGTGCTGGCGGGCTGTAGATCCAGGGTGATCAAAGTTTGGGATGGCAGGGTGGAGAAACGTCCAATAGTCATCCCAGTCTCGGCGCAAACTCTTGTCTTTGGGAAGGAAGTCAAGTCGAGAGACAGGGTGAAATGATCTGGTAATTTTCCCACAAGGCATCTAGCCCCATTGCAGTAGGCTACCAGTACTCAGGTCTACTCATGAAAGTAACCATCAATCTCGGAAGAAGTGATACACAGGTAACCCATCACCGAACCTTGTGTCCAGACGATCCAATGCCAGTAATTGTGGAGCCATAGAGGCCTGAACTGCTTAATCTCCCCCGAAATGGTGGAGAATTTCAAAATGGTACCATTGTCATTAAATGTGCTAGCTCGATATGGTATGTTGACATGGTACAAGATGGTAGAGAATTAGGTTGATCCATTTCTTGGCCCGGTCAAGACTGGATGTCTCGGGAGCCCTGGAGGCTTCGACCGTTGGTAAAGTAAAACTTTAAGTTTTAGTCGAGAAAAGCTATTGTCTTCGGATATGAGGACTCTTTCCTTACTGGGTAATCATTGTCAAGGACTTCTTCGATATGCGAGAATTTGAACTCTAGACCCAAACCAGGATTGATGCATTGAAGGCATATGGGGTCCATCGGGCGTGTCGCATCCTAAGGTCCTGGAACAAGCATATGGGGCTGAGGCAGCAAGATAAGGGGAATAACAAGTCTAGAATGACACTCATTGTCGACCAATGGCCTTATTTCTTCGAGTCTCAAATTTTCTGTTGATCTAAAAATCGTAAATATTCCAATAACACGGTTAGGTCAGCAATCCCGACTCCGGGATGTATATTGCTCTTGACCGTTGCCTAGTAGGCCGAGCAGTAGCTTTGCGACCCCCTGTCGAAAGATCGAACACCCGGATGTACCTAGGTAACCAACAATGAAGGGCATGGCATTGATTTGCCATTGACGTGCAGGGAAGAATTGTTGCACGGGGAGATATTCTCGAGATGTCAACCTTGGAACCATGCACAGACTCGATGGCACGTGCCCGAAACAAAGACATCTCCAAAGGAGGCAGATTGGCTGAGACAGTTGCAACGTCAAACTTTTCAGAGTTTTCCAACTTGTAGGGTTCTGGGGCTGATCCTTGTCGATAGAATCCATACATGGGTTCATGCATTTCCCTGAAAGTCAAATTATTATTGGCATTGGCTTCGAGGTACCTGCAGTGATCCCTGGATGTACCAACGTATCGGACAATTTCTGACTCGTTTCTATTCCATATCTCATATAGTGTACTCCTTGAGCACGAAGTAGAGTTCAAAGTTGATATATCGAAAAGTGACATGTGGGGAGTTCACGGATAGATTTGATGTTGATAGTGTCTTTCGGGTGCATTATTAGTACATAAATGATTTGAGATTTAATTTCAGAGTTGGTCGCCTAACCTTCAAATTTTTTGAAATGAATGTTATAGATTGAAGTACTACTCCATGTAAAGATATAGATATTCAAGTATGGTGTACATAGTATATCCACCAATCGAATATTCCAGGTGGATGTACCTGGTACCTGGTACCTCTCCCTAATAC
>PKQL01000200.1:0-43411 GCA_002916455.1 Penicillium sp. CF05
GTTCATGGGCTGGCGATGCATACCGGGACCCGTGAACGGGTTCTGGTTCATGGGCTGGCGATGCATACCGGGACCCGTGAACGGGTTCTGACCTGTAAACCGAATAGGAGGGCCGGGACCTCATGTCTGTCGAGTGTAGGTATGTGCGTTGCCGTGTTTTCTATCTTCACGTTAGTTTCTGGTTCTTGATACTCGATGGAGTAAACTCGAGGGTAATTGGAGTGATAATAAATGATCCTTGAACAATGCATGGTGAAACAAAGATACCCATGAACAAGGGAATTATTGAAGGAACATAGAGAGAGATAAACAATGAAACTCGACAAACCTCAGACACAGCCGCACGGGTGAGATGCCGGGCAAAGAGTGCGTAAGAAGACATGTGGACAATGGCAAAGCAGATTCCTTTCAAAGGATAAAGATAAGAGAAGTATTGCTTTGGCTTGAAACAAAGAGGACTTGATAAAGCAAGGCCTTTGTGGTATGAAAACAAAGAGCTATATAGCGAGATGTCGACTCGATTTTATATTCGGCCTTTCGACAATGAACAGGGATTTGAAGGCAACATCTCGAGGAGAGGAGAAGAGGAGACCTATAATGAAGTTATTAAATGTTGATATTTAATATTCTCCTTCATTCGAAAAAAGGAATGGCTCATACAAACCTGAGGTCACCAGGGCGCAGTTCAACGAGTCAGCGGGCTTCAAGACCAAACGGCCTGCCCAAATCCCAGGTTGAACTTCTTCCATCACACCAGAAAATGTCGATGTTGGAGTTTCATCTCCAAAATGAGGTTATATCAAGAAGTGATATAGTTATTAGCAGGGATTTCCCAAGTGAGGCGCGACTTGAAGAGCCCGTGAAAGGCGAACAACGTAGCACCTGTTATTGTCCATAGCGTATACCAGCAACTTTTCGGAGAATAGTAATCAATGCCCTATACAGTACCTGGCGCTGCTTGAAATATTCACTGCGCAACATTAGTCAGGAGTCTTAAGGCCAAGAAGGACTTCAGCCACACCTAAGCGTCAAATCAGCGGCCGTGCCACTGGGGGCGCTAAAACATCCAACGGCGATTAAGAGCCAACCATTGACATCTTCGACTGCGACATCAGACAAAATTTCATGCATCGACATGTAGATCCATAGAAACAATAGAACCATGAAGGGGAAAAAAAAAAGCGCTTGGGCAGCAAGACTTCGCCACAATTCCTATGTCCACCTCTCAATTAATCTATCCTGATTATTATCACGCTGGTGGAGAACATCCAAATTGAGCTTCTGGACCCCATTTTGAAGGCTCGTGACTTCTTTCTCGAGGCCCGAGAGCGCCGACACCTCCGAAGGATCGCGCAGTGATGTTTCATAGTGAGAGTTGGCGTGCAATGAGCAACGAAGAAGCTGGGATGCATTATCCAACGGGGCCAAACAAGTCATCAGAGGAGCGTTCACCCCTATATTGAGGTTATGAAGTGTTTCGGAAATATGATATCGCTTCTCATGGAGGTCATCAACCCCTCCATCCTCACGCGGGTGGAGGATCGATTCTGGTGATATAGCAACACGCCTCAAAAGTCTTTCAAGGGATGGTTGGGCAACTACAGGTGCAGTGGCCGTGCGAGCAAGAAGGAGGCCTGGCTGTAACGATCGGCGTCGCAGAGACTCCCGTCGGGATGACGGCTGTGTAACGAGCTCGCTGCCTGCTTCGGATTGATATAACGCGGCTAGCTGTTCTAACAGCTCCGAGGACGACTCCCGGACCCCGAGTTGGTTTGTGAGATCTTGCTTTGACAAAGTCATCTCGATCAACATGTCGAGTGCCTAGAAAAGTATGAATTAGTTCATTGCTGATCAATGGAACTACCGAGCTAGAGCCTCGTACCTGTTCTAGCTTCTCCTGCGATGCCATTCGCAGCTTATCATGCTCATTCAGGAGTTCACGGAGGATGGGCTCATGGAACTGCTGCCTGGTCGACATCTCTGCCAAGATCTCGATCTCTGGATACAGAGCCTCCAGTTCTTCCTCGAGGGCAGTGCTCGTTGTCTCATCCATAGCGTCGGAGCTTGAGCTGCCTGCGTGGATTGTCTCCAGGTATAGTCGATCGAGACGGTAGTGTATTTCCTCCGCCACGTAGTCTGATAACATCGCACTAAGATGGCTTGTGCGCTTGACCGTGGATGCATCATTCCCACGATACTGGATACTGGACATGAGCGTTTCTAGGCTCGCTAGCGCCTTGTCGTCCTGTTTTAACCGGGTAGACAGAGAAGCAAGTATTCTCTTGCTTTCCGCGCCTGACTTGTCGGTCGCAGTCCTAAAACCGGACTCCAACTCATCGGAAAGCTCAGTTGCCTATACAGAATCAGAATCAGCAACACGCGACAACTTGTTGTGACGGCCATGTCCCTACCGCCATGGTAGTAGTGTGCCTCCCCGCTTCATGTTTCATATGGAGCCGAGCGATATCCCGGCTCCGCTGTTGTTCGATATCGTTTTCCAGACCCAATTGTTTATTGAGACTTGCACATTGGAAGTTCAAAGTCTCAGTCTGTTTCTGAATTGCTGCCGTTGAGGCTTCGAGGGATTCGATCGCGTCGCGGAGTTCATCCTCGGAGACAGGCCGTGTTGCACCGAAGTCGGGGTTGCTGAGAATAGGCTGAAGAGCGCCGGAGCTTTCGAGCTTGAGGTATCTGTCTCCAGTTAGTTCTGTCTTGTGATTGTACAGATGAGACGTACAACGCGAGCTCATCTTTTGATAGCAGGGTGTCAGGGCGGAGATGCTTGGACGCCCATTGCGTATTCCTGTTATCCTCAAATGACTCAATCACCTCCTTGACTGGGATACCTCGATCCTTGAGAATTGATATGAGATTGTCGGTCAAAGTGTCTTCCATTGTTGTTTTGAGGGGTTGCGATGCGGAGACCTGATAAACAAGGAGCTCTGAGAGTGGAGCTCCAAGTCCTTTGACAACGCCCTGGGTACGAAGTATATTTTTTCTAGTTTCTATTTTGGCAACATAGTTATTGTAGTTATTGTAGTTATTGTGTGTGATGTTCATTTATACAGATATAATACTTTGGCTTTGGTATCATTTAGCTATATTCACAATATACACGAGAAATAACATATTGTGCACGCATATGAATCCCGTCTTTAGCCAAATCCTCTCAAGATATAAGCCAATTAAAAACATGAAACCATTGATATGGCTTTGAAACTACCTCTGATTGTTCCCTTGGGCCTTTACATATCTTTCACCCCTTGTTTTGTCTATGTATAAAGGACATTCCGTTTTAGAAGCCAACAAAGGTTGAATGCTCCAGTATATAAAGGTTCACTCCTCAGGGTCTTGAAATACATTGCCATCGACCCGAGCTATCTAACCAAATCTTTTATATTAGGACACCTTTAGCACTTATCGACACTGACATAAGTAGAGAACCCCTACGCCAACCATCACTATGGATGCACCAACTATGCAGGCATCGCGAGATTCTTTTGCCAACTCACGAAATGATTTCGTCGTATATATCCAGGAACTTTCTGCCGGGGAATTCTCAGGTCAGGACGTCGCTACAATCCAAACAGAGCTTCGTCGTATAGCCCACACACTCTCTGGGTGGACGGAGCTTCTAGATGATCCCAACGAGCTGACTTGCAGCTGTTTTTCGGACCGGTGCCGCAACTTCTCGAATATTATTGTGGAAGTTACTGAGCTGGTCATTACCAGGGGCGGGCAGCTACCTCTCACAGTTATGAAGATGTTCAATATGCTGGCTATGCAGGTAGAACGACTCACTCTTGACGGCCATCGCGAAGAGGACGAGTATGCGCAGGGTTTCGAACGCATGGCCAAGGATGAAGATCGTAGATGGCAGATTAGGTCCCAAGGACTGGATGATGGTAGAGCCGCACTTCTTTTTGGCTTGTGGACTCGTATGAATCGCATCTCAAAACATGGTCCGAATTGCGCATGCCGATAATCCTTGATTTTGGGTTCTAACTTTTTTTTTATAGATTAATGATATAACTGCAAGATATAACCGAGACTAGTCTGTTAAGTGTAAAAGTAAAATATAGATATTGAAGGAAGCAACAATGTATTATGTTGTAAACTGGAGTATAACGACCTCGGAAGGATATAAAGATCGGCAGATGAAGAGAAGCCGAGAACCAAAAATGCGGCTGCCTGTGGCTGAGTAATCAGGGCCAAAAAGAAAAAAAAAAAGGACAATTCGACATGTTAAGAATCGAATTAGAAAAGAATATATATAACCTTATCATTTAATCTATTTTATTTCAACTTCATTACGGAGTACAAAGTACAGAAAGGCACAGTCTTAAGTACTATACATCTTGTATACTTTGTATACTTTCCAGGGCGACGTGTCTCTCGATTAGTGTCTCCGCAAATCCGACTCCGCCTTTTCGACCTTACCCTCTTCATTAATCTGTTTACCTACAACATATTTTACATATCTACCTCTGACCATTTACACCTTCCGATTTGCGCTCGAAAATAATTCCAAGTGCGCCGGCGACCGAACCGCGATGTTCCTTTAGACTACCGAAAACAGTCCAGTCCTCGAATCGAGTCTCCTTTCCTGCCGACTGACATTCGATACATATTCAACAGTAGACAACCCCAAAATGTCTGCCAAAACCTCTCCAGAATCTGGGGACCCCAGCCCTGGCCAGACCTCCGGTTCCACCTCAGCCTCGAATGGCAACGGGTCATCCACTCCGAACGACGTCGAGATGAAGAGCTTGCGCCCTGATCCCCCAAAAGGCTCAATTCCTCTGGGGGAGGATATTATGCAGTTGGCTCGGATGGGGGAGATTGGCACTATGCAGAAATTGTTCACGGCCAAAAAGTTCACCGCGAACCACCGCGACGAGGAGGGAATTACACCGCTGCATGTTCGTTAAAAACCAGCGCAACATATAACAAGGGATCTGATTACTGACCGTATTCTTTCTTTCTAGTGGGCGGCAATCAACAATCAATATGCGATGTGTAGATTCCTGATCGACTCCGGAGCCGACGTCAACGCCAAAGGAGGAGAATCGGTGGCAACACCAGCCATGTGGGCTGCCCAACGGTGTCATTATTATATTGTAAACTTACTGCTCCAGAATGGAGCGGATCCTCTTCTGACGGACGTCCAAGGATACAACATCCTACATCTTGCGACCATCGATGGCAACGCTTTCCTAGTCGTGCTGCTTCTACACCAGGAGATCCCCGTGGACGTTGTTGACCAACAAGGGCATACTGGATTGATGTGGGCTGCATACAAGGGGTATCCTGCATGTGTGGACTTGTTCCTACGATGGGGTGCCAATGCAAACGCCGTGGATGAAGGTGGCTTGACGCCGCTTCATTGGGCGCTGGTCAAGGGCTCAATGCCCTGTGTCCTGAAGTTGCTTGAATATGGCACCGACCGTTTCGCAAAGACCCGCGATGGAAAATCTCCTGCGACTGTGGCTCAGGAGATGAACACCCTGCGGGTTTGGTACCGCTCGCTCAACGAACGCGGCTTTGAACCTGATGGCGCCCAAAAAGTGGTGCCTCTGGGCCTTTCAAGCTTCGTACGTAACAAGAGCATCATGGCCAAGTTCTTCTTCCTCTGGCCTTTCTTGATTATCCTGGTTTCCATCTGGATGCTCAGTAACCTGGCGATTTTCGTTGCCGTGCCCCTCCTGTTAGTGACAATCTTCGGGATGCAGTATGTTGCACAACAATTTGCGAACAAGGGGCCTATGGAATATCGCGTTCTGCAGAAAACACCGTATTTAGCAGGTGTCTTTGCAGGCACGTTGTTCTGGGTTGGCTTCCGCTATGTTTTCAAGGTGCTGCCGGCAACTTACTCATCGTCGCCGATTCTGAACATCTTGTTCGCGGTCTTCTTTTGTTCGACTGCTTATTTCTACATTTTTTCCATGGTCCACGACCCCGGTTATGTTCCGAAAGTGAGCAGCAGGAATCAGCAGAGAGAGATTGTTAAGGAACTGTTCGACCAGTGGAAGTTCGACGACGAGAACTTCTGCATCCCCTGTATGACAAGGAAGCCCCTCCGGAGCAGGCACTGTCGGCGTTGTGGGCGCTGCGTTGCAAAACACGATCAGTATGTGTCTTGATAATGTTTCTATTGATCTGATCACTAATACTCAAATAGCCATTGCCCGTGGATTCATAACTGCGTCGGATCGAACAATCTCCGCCATTTTGTTCTTTATATAGTCTCCCTCGAAGTTGGCATCATTCTGTTCGTGCAGCTAACTATTGCCTGTGAGTACTAGTGGCAAGGGAAGATATTGCCTAGGATCAGTCAACTAACAGGATGCAGATATCAATTCTCTACCTGCTGCTACCAATGCCACCTGTAATGTCATCAACGACACATTGTGTGACTATGCCTCTCGCGACCCCTTCACCTTGATTCTTAATGTGTGGATTACTCTGCAGCTGGTTTGGGTCACGATGCTGTGTGCTGTTCAGCTCGTCCAGATCTCTCGCAACCAGACAACCTACGAGAACATGCGAGGCCATCACATCGACCGATCCTACCCAAGCTCCCAAGCCTTTGCATCGGCCATGACCGCCGGGACCACGTCAATGGAAGCTGCCGGTCTTTCGACTTCCGGACAAGGACCCAACCCGGCCCTCCGCGGCCCTCCCCCACACCGACGGAAAACTGGCTGCATCAAACAATGGTCATCTCTCCTCGGAATCGACGCTTTTTGGACAACCGCCAAGGACGGTCTCCGCGACGGACCCCAGGCGGCCCGCCCCCGAAACCCCTTCTCCCGCGGTGTCGTCACCAACTGCCGCGACTTTTGGTGTGACCCAGCTCCGCTCTTTGGCAAACGCCAGACTGGGGCGGCGATGCTCGGCGGCGAGGTGATCAACTATCACGATATGTACGAAACCCCAATGCGCATGCACACTGGCAACCGGTCCGGTGACGGACCTGGTTACCGGAGCGTTGCTAGCGAGGACCCCGAACGCATGGTGTAAGCTGATCCGAGATCCGAGCGTATTTGCATTTGTTCTATTTTATTTTATTTTTCCAGATCCTGCATTGATATCCTTCTACTCTGTGTTTTATTATGCAAATCAGCGCAGTGTTGCATTATTGGGGCACGTGGCACGAGCAAATGTTTGCATTTTGCATTTAGAAGGGAACCTGTACAGTTGACGTCAGACATTAATGATTTATTTTACTATAATATTATGGGACATGACTCTTGGAGCAGCAATAGGAACAAGGAAGTCTTGACTCTAGTGCCTATATATGACAACCCACTTACTGTCCAAGGTTCTTTAACCTCGAATCCCCGCAGTTTCACACTCCCATCAGATAAGCTAGATTGTTTCCCTTGGCCATGCAATGGCCCTGCAAATAACCAGCAGCACGCTGCATAAGGCCCGAGTTCCGACCTTCCCTTGGCGTTTCTGGAAAGATACCTATCTAAGAAGGGCAGTCCTATCCCATCCGAAAGGGCCGATTGGTGCGTCCAACTGGGCCTGGTACATATGTATTGACCGGGGTTACGCTTTACATTACGCATTACGCGAGCATAAGACGTACCTGCATGGGAGCTCTGGAGGTGCATATGCCAGCGTACACTAACCTAGGTACTTCTGCAGCTTGAGATCCTGGCACGGAGATGACGGCAGTAGTGCCGGATGTGCAACCTTGGTTGCCGGGCAGCCTTTCAAGGAAAAGGAATTTTTGAGGGCCGAGCGTCCAGTGTGGCCTGATCTGGTCCTGAACTTTCTGATATTGTAGCGGTCAACGATTACGAGTTAGTTTGCCAACATTTCTTGGCTGATTACTCTGTATACAACATACTGTGCTAGCGCCCCTCCCTAAACTTGCCTAGACACATACAGAATAGGCAATATATACAATGTTAGTACATGACATAGGGTCCATCCAACGGCTTTCAATGATGGAACCGGAAACAGGTCCGAATTGCAGAACTCCAATCTGACACCTACATATGTACCTTGGCAGGGAAACGAACGATCGCAAGACATCAGATAAGTACATAGGGAGCAGCAGTTCCAGTTCCCACTCTGGGCACATCCGATGTCGCCGAAGAGAAGCCGAAACTCAGTGGGAAATTGGAGAAGATCTTATCTCTCGGGTACCCAGCCTCTGGACCTATGGAGACAAACACGAGGCATGTGCATGGATGTTACGCGAATTTGGCAGAATACAGTATGTACTATACAAACTACATATGTAGACAATTTATGGTAATTTCTTCAAAGGAAAAGGATGCAGGATCTACTCTGTACTATAATTATATTTTATATATTTTATGTCCATCGTACGATGCAAATGGAAGCGCGGTTTCCGAATAAAATTACAGATTACAGATTTACAGATTTACAGATTTACAAATTTACATATGTAAAAAAAAAAAAAAAAAATACCGAATCATAACAGTATGCGGACTCCATTTCGCTAAGGACTCGACTAGGCAGGTGATGGAGCTCTAGGAAGCCACTTTTACTTAGTGCGGAATTGGGGAACCACGAATTGTACACTGTTTAGATTGTACATTGGGAGAAAAGAAAAGTTACAGCCAAGCCCAATGCAATTGGGAGAAAAAAAAAATCTATTAATATGAATAGGGAAAAAAAGAAAAGAAAAGAAATAAGCAAAAACTGCCAAGTCCCCAAGTCGTCAAGTCGATCAGATAAAAAAAATTTCGAGTTATCTGATCCATGCAGGACCCACTTGCCTTTATCTGATTTGATGTGCTTCTTCACACTTGGACTTCCAATACCAGCCCATGTACCTACATGTGTACATATACGTACATGTAGGTAAGTCAGAGAAGCAAATTGATCATATCACAGTAGAAAATCAATTACTACAATATACGTACTAGTAACAGAGACATACCATACCATCTAGAATTGGGATCGACATCGATCAGCAACTTGACAAGTTCCGCGCGATTTTTTTGGATTTCAATTTTCCAATGTCCCACACTTGCCAAGGAACCTTAGAAGGTAATTTCTGGTTTTTTTTTACCGTACAACTTCCGATCGGAGGATTCTACTCCACTTAAGAGGTTGGGGGGCACACTTCGGTACTTGGGATTATCCTAAGACCTGGGCCGATCGGTAGTATTGTAGACTTGAGAGAAAAAATGAATTGAAGAAAATATAGTAAACAAGCTCATCATTAACGCAAACAGAGAGGGGGAAAAATCTAAATACACATGTCTAAATGTTGAACAGAATAGCGAAGGGGAATCATCGAGAGCTGTCTCGGACATATTCTCAAAATCTCGGCCCACTTCCCAAAACCTTGGAAGTAAACCCGAGACACGAAACAACGATGTCACATTTTGTTTCACGCCTTTTCACAGCATAGCGCGCACCCGGGTGTCCTGCACCAAGGGAGCACCAGCCAGCTGATCCGCAAATACGGAACTAACAATCTCGCCGCCCCGCACAGCCAGCACCGACAACAAAGAATCACTCAGACCGTGGGTCTGCTCGTTGCAACCCTGCAGCCAGATACCAGCCTGGGCACTGACCTTGGCACCGTCGAGCGAAACACGGTAATCCCGGCCGGGGTTCCAGCTCGACGCGCCGACCGGCCGCAAGCTGCGCACGTTCTGAAGGAGTTCCTCATGCGCGTCGCGGAGGTAGCCCGTTGCGACCATCAGCGCATCGACATCCAACACTTCCTTGCCTTCACTCTCATTCTTGACCGATTTGACATGGATGCGCATGCGGTTCGATGGGTCGTGGTGCTCGATCCGGGCGACCTTGGTCTCTGCAAGGATGCGTTGCTGCCATTGTGTCTCGTCTGGGTTCTCCACTCGCTGCAGGTACATGTCGTTGTAGATGGACTCGATCAGCTCCAGGCGAACCACGCTGTAGTTGGTAGCTTTTTCGGTAGCGATGCGCTTCTTGCGTTCTTCGGCGCTCATCTCGTAGAACTTGTCTACGCGCTCGGGGTTGAAGATTTCGTTCACACTAGAAAAGAGAAAAAAAAAAAAAAGATTAGCTGGGTTATGGTACGAGCTTGCGCAATTGTCTTTTGGAGGAAACGTACAAGGGCGAGTCATCACTAGGACGCAGAGCGGTATCACGGAGGATGAGGGTGGTGCGCGAGTTAGGGTAACGGCGGTGCAAATCGTGGTAGATCTCAGCGGCACTTTGGCCACTGCCGACGACGGCAATATTGTAAGGGGCCATCTCGTCGTTCAGCATTTGGGGCAGGTGAGTGCAGTACTTGGAGGAGTGCA
This sequence comes from Penicillium sp. CF05, assembly GCA_002916455.1. Lineage (NCBI taxonomy): Eukaryota > Fungi > Ascomycota > Eurotiomycetes > Eurotiales > Aspergillaceae > Penicillium > Penicillium sp. CF05. The sequence goes on from PKQL01000200.1 coordinate 10,287, forward strand.
TGATGCGGGGATCCTGGGGGAAACCGGGAGGCATCTTAGCCTTACCACCGAGGGCAATGACGACCTTGCGAGAGTTGCGGGAGGAAATCTCGCCAGTACCAGTGTTGCGCGAGACGACGGTGAAGAAGTCGACAACACCACGGGCATTGGTGGGACCGGGGACAACCTCGACAACCTCCTCGCCATAGCTGACAACATTGTCAAAGCGCAGGGCACACCAGCGCATGTAATCCTCGAACTCCACACGGGCAGGCAGGAAAGTACCCAAGTTGGTGAAGTGGATGAGACGCTTCTTGTGGTGTAGGTAATTGAGGAAAGTAAAGCTGCTGCGGGGATCGCGCATAGTAGCAAGATCCTTCATGAAGGAGATCTGCATGCGCGAGCCCGGGACCAGCATACCGGAGTGCCAGGCGAACTGGTTCTGCTTCTCCAGGAAGCAAACCTTGGGCTTGAAGTTGAGGTCCTTCGAGGCACCGAGGGCGGGGTCCATAGAATCGTTCAGCGCAATGGCAACGGCGAGCGAAGCTGGGCCGAATCCAACACAGAGCAGATCGTGCATTTCGTCAGCACCAGTGGGTCGCAACAGCGACCGACCTGACTGGGGTTGGGTGCGTGGCACCATGTCGTTGAGAAAGGAGAGCTCCGACTTGCGGGTAACAGGCTCCATGACGATTCGAGAGGTTTAAGGTAAAAGGTAGAAGGTTAAAAAAAAAAAGAAAAAAAGGGTCTGTATATACAGCCGAAAAGGGAAATCCAAGAGCTTCAGGGAGAGCTTCCAAGGTTCAAATCCTTTTCCAAGGAAGAAAGAAAAAAGCAGGGAAAAAAAAGGCTTTATATGATTCTCCAGAGAAAGAAACGGATCAGATAACTTGACCAAGTGGATCCCCCTTGAAGGTCTCTGAAGCCCTCGCTTGAGCTTTTTGCCAAGTTTCCCGTAATTTCCCTGGTTCGGGTGTTTTTTTCAATTTTATCAATCAGTGAATTTCATCCGAGGTTATCTCCACTGAGTTTTGGTTTGGTTTTTTTTTTTTTTTTCTCTCTCTTTTTCTTTTTGTAGTCTCTGTAAGATGGTAGTACTTGGGTATTTCTCTATCCCGTATTAGATCCACTATATGCAGGAAGATAAAAGAAGAAGAAAAAGGTTGCTTCATGCATCAACCAGAGCATAGCCATTTATAATTAAGGTCTTACGGCCGATGTCGGGAATGATTGGATAAGTGTTATTGTACGTATTTAAAGTAGTATACATACATGTACATATGTAACATGTTCTATGTTGTACGTTGTTACCCCTCTAACGCATTGGTCTCGTTTATAGTGGGGGGGACTTGCAGGAAAATTCCTCCGGAGTATAGAACCAGTTATTATTATTTTTGACTTTCTCTTTTTTTTTTGCGCTTGGGCGTTTGAATGATATTATATGAGGCTATTATTGCTATTACCCTATTAATCTTGTCAGTTTGTAAGATATTATATAGAATCTCATACTACCCTAGGTATATGTACATATGTAGGCCTACGTCATTCATAATTGGAGGGGCTCCAGGGCTGTTTCGGCAGCTGATTCAGTCGAGTAGTGGGATATGGTCTGATCTTTCCAAGGTCGATTATAATAATATATAATAATATATAATAATATAAAATAATATAAAATATACGTAGAAGGATTAGTATTATATCAGAAATAGAATAAGGTACCGTAATAAGGTAATACCTAGGTAAAATAGTATCATTGAAATAATACATTCTCACTTCTCTTTTCCGCGCTTGGCTCGCTGGAGATCCTACAAAAATCTCATCTATATGGATGTGCCCCTCGATCTACTTTTTTACTTTTACTTTCTTTTTAAAAAAATCTCCCCGAAAATCCCCTTTCACCAAAATTGCTGGATGTGGGACTACGTTTTTTTGGACGCGTTTGCCTGCATGCGATCTTCTCCAGCCACTCACGTTGTACCTAATTAGATCGACTAAGCAGACTACTTAGGTACTAGGTATATACTTTACCTTGAATATGTATGAGTGAGAGAGGGGAAAAGAAAAGAACAAACACAGCATGGACCGATTCACTCAATTCCCCGTCAATGACGATGATGATGTTCACATCATACCCTGGCAGGTGGATGCCCAACTCCCATCGACAATATTTGCTTTGTCATGGGCAGTCTTGCTACGCGCATTCACAACAGATGAGAACCCGGTCTTTTTATTGAATGGTGCGCCAGTCAAGGCAGATCTATCTGCCCAAACGGTTCAGCCAGCAGATATGGCTCCCGTATCAGATCTCTCACTTAAACACACAGCCGTGGTGTTGGGAGATCCTTTGTGCAGTGATGTCGGACATGCCCCGGCGTTGCAGTGGACCCTGGATCCCGCGACTCAGGTGGGAGCCCTGTGTGCGACCGGAGGCATGGACGCCGCTTTCCTGTACCAGCTGGGCAACCAGCTGAAACAGATCGTGCAAGAGCAGGCTTCCCAGAAAGGTATACAGGTGACATTGTCTGCCACGGAGGTTCCTGATCTAGCGATTTCAAACGCCTCACCCTCCACACTGCCAGGCCCTCAACTTCTACACGAGCTTGCTCTGTGCAAGCTTAACGATTCAAACAACGCCATTGAATTCCTCACTGCGGATGGACATGTTCGTTGCTTGTCGTACCGTGACTTGGACCGGCTTTCCTTGGAGCTGGCGAGTAAAATAGCTCGTGCTTCGAGGACTTCACAGGGCCTACAGAGGGTTGTGCCAGTACTTCTGCCCCAGTCTGTGGAATTATACATTTCGTGGCTGGCTATTCTCAAGTCCGGCGCAGCTTTTTGTCCCTTGAACACCGATGCACCAATAGATCGCATTGAGTTTATCCTGCAAGATGTGGCTGCATCTGTGGTGGTCACAAACGATGCTCTTGCAACAAGGATACCGCCGAAAGAGCATATTTCTATCCTTACCGTGGACGGTCTTGAAACCAACACCGAAACCACAGAGCCATGCTCAGGAAACAGTACTTCCACTGACCTGGCATATGTCATGTACACATCAGGCTCTACGGGCCGTCCCAAAGGCGTCGGGGTGTCCCATCTTGCTGCCACCCAATCACTCCTTGCTCATGATGATTTGATACCCCATTTCAAGCGCTTTTTACAATTTGCATCTCCCACCTTTGATGTTTCCGTGTTTGAGGTTTTCTTCCCGATGATGCGAGGGTCAACCCTCATCGGCTCCGAGAGAGAGAATATGCTTCTTGATATTTCCCATGTGATGACTATGATGAGAGTCGATGCCGCTGAGTTGACCCCAACGGTAGCCGGAGAGTTGCTGCGCGTACGAGCCGCAGCTCCATCTCTCCAGGTACTCCTCACTATTGGTGAAATGCTTACTAGACATGTGGTAGACGAGTTTGGCCAGTCTGAGGGCAGAGATGGCATTCTCCATGGGATGTATGGGCCTACCGAAGCAGCAATCCACTGCACTGCTGCCACCCATTTCCAGACCAAGGATCGTGTTAATATGATTGGAAAGCCCTTTAAAACTGTTTCCGCATACATCATGCCACTCCCCTCTGACGACGATCCATCATCCATGCAACTTCACCCCCTTTCACTGGGCCAAGTTGGAGAGCTTGTGGTGGGCGGCCCTCAATTGGCAGACGGGTATATCAACCGACCCGAAGAAAATGCCAAGGCATTTATAGACAGTCCGGTGTATGGCCGACTCTATCGCACAGGAGACAAAGCCCGCATACTCCCCACTGGAGAGATTGAGTGTTTTGGCCGAATTTCCAGCGGCCAGGTGAAGCTGCGAGGTCAGCGGATAGAGCTTGGCGAGATCGAGCATGTTATCACGGGAGCTTCCGGTGTCCGCAGTGCTGTAACCATAGTCATCGATGGCAACTTGATTGCATTTGTTCTGGTTACCAACAAGGCAACGACAGACAGCAGTCTCCGAGACGTCTGTCGTCAGCTGTTGCCTCGGTTCATGATTCCTGGAGAATTCGTGCTCGTCGACCAATTCCCCCAACTCCCCTCGGGCAAGATCGACCGTAAAACATTAGAGGCCGATTTCATTCGCCATCGAAGCACCGCTCAGGCCTTTGATGATCAACCCTGCCGAGACGAAAAAGAAGAGTTTATCATCTCAAGCGTGGCTGATGTGCTAGGCCGACGACTCTCGTCGACGGAGAGTCTAGCAGCAGCAGGGCTTGATTCGCTAGCAGCAATCCGTCTCGCGTCCCATCTACTGGACGCAGGAATTCGCTTAGGTGTGGCTACCCTTTTGGAGGCAGACTCAGTGGACGGGATCTGGCAGCTTGCCACCAGCCTTGAAGCTGTGAGCCCGACCGATGATACACAAGCGGCCCTGCAAACTGTTCTGCAACTTGTTTCAGATGCAGGTGCAGCAAGGGTCGACTCACTGGGTTTGGGCGAGCAGGTTTCGGACATCGTACCGTGTAGCCATATCCAACAGGCTATGATCTTGGAGACTGTTCGAGATGACCAGGCATACTGCAACTGGATTGAGCTGGAGTTCGAGCCCTCGGTCGGTTTAGCTTCGGTGAAAAATGCATTTAGTCAACTGGTGGACCACAACGAGATCCTGCGGGCTGGGTTTGTGGAAATCGGCCTCAAAGATCACTCATATGGCCGCTTCACCTGGAATACCGTTGACGAGCATGTTTCCGTGAAACAGGAGCTTGACTACGATTTGGGTTTGAGTGCGGGTCACGATGTCTTGAACCCCTTCCGAGTCCAGATCAAAGAAGGGAAGGTGCATCACCGCGTGCTGGTGCATATCCATCATGCACTTTACGATGGGTGGTCTTGGCAACTCATGTTGAAGGATCTCAGAAAGATCCTGTCCGGAGAGGAGCTCACTTCTAAACCCCCATACAATGTGGTCGCAAACTTTTTCATTGAGCACAAACTGGACAAATCGGCAAGAGAGTCCTCAGCGTACTGGCGTGATCAACTACAGGGTCTTTATCCTACAACTTTCCCTACTTTTCATGGAAATGCTGATGTCGTAAATGCTACCGACAGGGCTACTCGCGAGCTGGATATTTCCGTATCAAAACTTAACGAGGTTTCCCAGCATCTTCGCGTGAGCCGGCAAACCATTTTCCAAGCCGCCTTTTGCTATATCCTCTCTTCCTACCTTGGAACCGGCGATGTTACCTTCGGAACTGTCTTTTCAGGCAGGACTCTGCCCCTAAGGGGCATCGAGACTGTTCTCGGGCCTTGTATTAGAACTTTGCCTACGCGCATGAACCTCGACAAAATGCAAGACGTGACTGATCTCCTCTTGGCCATCCAGAACACGAACCGCAAGTCAATCGAGCATGGTAGTCTTCCTCTTCATGATATCAAGAAGGTTTCTGGTATCGGTTTGAACAGCAGTCTCTTCGATACGGCGTTTGTGTGGCAGGAGAGCATTTGGTTAGATGATGAGCAGGGCTCGGTGTTCCGGGAAGTTGGGGCGGGCGAATTTCTAGAATTCGCGCTTTTGCTGGAGTTTGAGCCACGAGGAGAAAGCATCATTTCCCGGGTGACTTATCTAAAGTCGCTGTTACCATTCGAGCAAGCTATGATACTCCTCGAGCAGATTAATTCTGTGGCCTCGATCTTGGTCGAGAAGATCAAGCTTCCGCTCCAGGAGATTCGATCATATCTTCCCTCGTCCACGTTGTCTATTCAACATGCAGCATCATGCGAGAAAGTTGATCCGCCAAGTTTGACATCCAGCGTCGAGATGATTGCCTCTACAGACCCTGACCGGGTAGCGGTTGAGTTGATGTTTTGGAAGCCAGAAACTCCCGCTCCATTTGTCGAAAGTATGACCTACAGTCAACTAAACTCCCGAGCCAATGCCTTTGCACACCTTTTGCTCCATATCGGAGTGACGAAAGACGATCTAATCGCCATTCATCTGACAACGTCCCTTGACTTTTACGTTGCTGTGCTTGGAGTTGCGAAGGCTGGTGCTGGCCTCCTCCTGATTCCCCAGGCCTCTTCGCAGATAATTCATTCTATTCTCTCCACGACGAAATCCAAGTTCTGCGTCGTCGACCACTTGACGGAAAAGAATCATCACTTGGATTCTTCGAAGTCCATCCGGCTGCTTCACCTCTCTTATTCGCTGGATGTGTATCATGAGTTCAATATTCCATATATCAATGAAGGGTCTGATGTTGCCTATGCTGAAGTGGCGCTCATTGAGAACGACTTCGCGGAGACCATCGTCATCTCGCGCCAAAACCTGCAGAGCAATATCAATGCCCTTGCAGACCTGTATCCATCGCCAACTGGGTCAAAAATGTTATCTTGTCTTCAAGGATCAGGCAGTAAGTTTTCCATGAAATTTGATATCTAGATTATCTTTTTAACAAAAACACAGCATCAATTTGCCAGACATTCTTCGCTTGGCACGTTGGCATGACATTGTGCTCAACTACAGACTTAATCATGAGGACTCGCATCGAGCAAGCTTGTAAAGATATGAACATAACGCACCTTCATTTGCCTCCCATGCTGGCCTCCTGCATTGATGCACAAGCCGTCCCCAGTGTGCAATGCCTCATCTCTTCGGGCGATGAAATGACTCCCAAACTCCATCGCAATTGGGCCGGCAAAGGTCTTCATCAAGTATACAGCAACCGCGCACTGGCTCACGCATGTACTCTCTGTCCCAATATGCAAGCAACGACCTATGCTCGAAACATTGGCAGACCCTTGAAGAACATATCTGTGATGATTGTGGCAGATGGAGATTCACTCGGTCTCCTTCCACGCGGCGCCATCGGGGAGTTATGCTTTGGCGGAGATCAAGTTGGGCGCTGCCTACCAGACTTCGAGCCATCAGTGACTGGACGATTTGTTGACCATCCTGAGTTCGGTCGGATCTATAGAACGGGTGACACTGGAAGACTGCTTCCTGACGGTACACTCATTCTTTCCCGAAGTTCTGGCCTTGCACGGTCGTATGGCCCGTCTATTGATCTTGATGAAGTTGATCGCGTTCTCATGACTTTGGAAATGGTCCACGAATCAGTGAGCATGCTTTTGGACGAACCAACATTGCGTCAGCAGAGATTGGCAGTATTTTGGGTTCCTTCAACGAAACGCTCAGATTCTGTGCAAATCGAGGAAGCTACGAATGATCTTTTCAAGGAGCTCACCAAGAGACTGTCTCCTTCTAGCCTTCCATCGCTTCTCGTTATCGTGGAAGCGATAGATCTCACTGGTTCTTATAAGACAGATCACTTTATGTTGAGGCAACGGCTGGGACAACTTACAAAGAAGGAGCTTACGATATTCTCGCCAAAGCTCAATGCTGATGCTACTGGTGATAGTTTCACTGAGCTTGAGAAGACCATCTGTGGCGCGCTGTCGGCAGTTACTGGTACCGACGAAAGCAATATCCGCAAGAACACGTCTTTCTACAGGATGGGTCTGGACTCTCTTTCTGCCATTTCCTTCTCGCGGAAGCTGCATGAGTCTGGTTGTGGAAGGATTGCCGTGTCCACAATCCTGCGCCATAGCTCTATTGCCCAGCTTTCAGCTGTCATTCCTGCCACAATCAACGAGCATCAGCCCGGACAGGCTATGGTGCCCGCGCCACCAACTGTGTTCGATGAAACCTTCACTCATCAAGTAGAAAATGAGTTCAAAGCTGCAGCCGTAACTGTTCAGAGCATTTACCCTTGCACTCCACTCCAGGAGGCTATGCTTGCAGCTGAGTCTAGTGGTCATTCAGCTTATTTCAACCACCTCTTGCTTCTTCTGCACACCGATGCCCAGGCTATGAGAGCAGCATGGGCTAAGATGATGCGAAGACAAGGCATTCTTAGAACTTGTTTCATGCAAACTCATGATAAGCGGTTTGCATATGCTCAGATTGTACTGGATACATCAGTCTTACCGTGGTCTCATATTGAAACTTCCTCTTCTGAGCTTGAGAATGTCATCAAGGAGAGCAAGTCCAAAGTTGAGGGTCTTTCTCCTGTAAACGGCCAGTTGCCCTACTCGCTGACTTTGATAACCGACTTAACTGTTCAGAAGACACATCTTCTACTGTCCATTCATCATGCATTGTATGATGGAGAAGGTATCGCCCAGCTATTACACGAGCTCCAGCTGTTGCTTTCAAACCAAGAATTGCCAGCGACCACTCCGTTCCGCAACTTCATCGATTACATGACCTCTGTTGATTATGGCTTGTCGGACGAATACTGGGACCAGTACTTGTCAGGTGTTTCACCGACCCTTCTTCCCACACCAGAGCCCGCAGCCCATTCAGATGAGCCGGCATCACAGCAGATCCATACATCCCTAAATGAATCTCTCATATCGTTCAAGCAACAATGCAAAGACCTCTCCGTGACCCCTTTGAACATCTTCCACGCTGCATGGGCCAGACTTCTCTCTCTATACACTGATTCCTCTGATGTCTGCTTCGGCAATGTCTTCAGCTGCCGAACTGTTCCCTTGGATGGAGTAGATCGGATAGTTGGCCCTTGCTTCAACACACTACCAATTCGAATCAAGTTCTCCTCGACTGCAACAAACATTGACATCATTAACTTGTCCCAAAAGAGCAATAACGACATTTTGCCTCACCAACTCAGCCCTCTACGGCGTGTTCAACGGCTTGTTCTTGGCGATGGCTCTCGCCTCTTTGATACCCTGGTCATTTTCCAGAACAGAAATACAGATCTCGACCGCAATGTCTGGGAACTTCTTCAAGACGAAGGAAACATGGGATTTCCTTTAATTTGTGAGATCGTCCCCGACGAGTCAACCGACAATATCCATATCTGCCTCCACTTCCAAATACCCCATATCTCGCAAGCCGTGGCTGAGAGCATCGCGCGGGACTTTGTGGCCTTTATCGAGCACATCACTCAGTACCCGTCTGCTCAGGCATCCGATAAGCGGCTACTTGAGACAGACATTCCTCGAGTATTTGAACAGAAGGTGCCCAAAACGACAAACTCTGTTAATTTCCTGACTGAACCTCGGCAAAAGCGCCCATGGTTCTACCAAGAGGAGATTGTTCGCGACCTTCTTTGCCAATTTTCTAATGCCGTCTCGGATAATGTGCTCCAGGATACGACAATCTTCCAACTTGGCCTGGATAGTATCAATGCTGTGCAGGTATCGGCGAAGCTGCGTGGGTTAGGGTATAATATCTCATCTGGTGATATTCTCGAGGTATGTCATATCATGGGGTTTGATTGCCGACCGTGAATTCTGCAAATTACTTACTGACTTGTATCAGGCTGCTTCTATTGACCGAATTGCTTCTCTTCTTACTTCCAGCCCCAAGGTTGTCGAGGAAATCGAGTTTGACTTTGGACTTTTCCAAGAACATCATTTACAATCTGTCTGCGAACAACTTGAGATTTCTAGGCAAATGGTGCAGTCTCTGCGCCCTTGTACACCAGTTCAAAATGGAATGCTGGCGATGTTCACGAATTCACATGGTGAAGTGTACTTCAATCGAATGGGCTTGAGATTCTCCGCCCCTCTGGACAAGAAGATTTTGAAAGAAGCATGGTCTAAGGTCATGGCTCAGCATGAAATGCTTCGAACGGGCTTTGTGCAATTGCGCGATCAGCAGAGTCCTTTTGCTATGATAACTTACCATGACAGCAGCAAACTACCGTGGTGCGAGACCACGACCCCGATGGCAGACACCCCTGGTGTTCAAGAAAAGCACGCTTTGGAAAACCTCCACCAGCCTCCATGGAGCATTAAAGTCGAGGCAGGTGATGATACCAGTATCATGCATTTTTCTGTATTGCACGCTATTTACGATGCTCAGTCTCTGGCTACCATTTTTGCAGACGTCAAAGCAGCATATGAAGGAAAGGCTCTAGCTATGCCGGCGCCTGTCACCAAGACTCTCGGCCCTATCCTTCTTGAAAGCAAGAGCCAGAGCGAATCCGCGCAATACTTCTGGAGGGGACTGGCCCCAGAAGTGCAACCCTCCAAATTCCCCGACTTGCATCCCATCCGCACAAACGAGCGAACATTACTCACCACCTCTATCCGTTGCGCACAGTCTCGCAAGACTCTTGAAAATGCCTGTCGAGAGCTCGGCGTTACACTACAAGCAGCAGGGCAAACCGCATGGGCCCGCTTGCTCTCTGCATACACAGGCGAGTCCAACGTCACCTTTGGAACTGTGCTTTCTGGTAGGAACTTATCCGCCGCTGCTCAACATGCGGTATTCCCGTGTTTGGTCACAGTGCCAACGCCCCTGTGCATTGAGGGTTCCAACCGACAGCTTTTGGACCGTACACTGAAGCGAAACGCTTTATTGGTGAAGAATCAGTTCGCACCTCTGTCACATATCCAGCGTTGGCTAGGTAGCGATGAGCCACTCTTCGATACGCTGTTTGCCTATCAGAAGTTTACTTTGGATGCTGTTGGTATCGATGGATGGGATATCATTGACGAGGAGGTGAATATTGATGTAAGTAGAACAAGCAGACAGAATAGTCCGCGGCTTTACAAGATTTTGACTAAAATTATACAGTATCCTCTTTCTATCGAGTTGATTCCGCACTCGATAGATCTTCAGATTTCACTGAGCTACCGGAGCGATCTTGTCCCCGCGGAGCAAGCAATGATTCTCTTGAGTCAGTATGACAAAATTTTGCAGGATACTGTCCTCTGCCCAGATGCCAGTTCCATCGACCACGAGTCTGTGGGTAGTAGTCTGCTATCTATTACTCCTGCGAAAGAAGCCCCAATTCCTACTACGGTGTCTTTTCTGCATCAATTTGTCGAAACGAACGCGCTCAAGATTCCCGAGAGGATTGCGTTCGAATTTGCTTTCGGTGACACTGCAGACAATCTCCAGAAGATGACTTGGACTTACCGCAAGTTCAATGAATGCGGCAATAAAATTGCACATTTCCTGCAGGCAAAGGGAGCTGTTCCTGGTGGAATTGTGGGGATATGCTTTGACAAGTGCCCTGAGGCCTCACAGGCGATTCTGGGTATCATGAAAGCTGGATGTGCATATTTGGCTATTGACCCTGGTGCCCCTATCTCTCGTAAGCAGTTCATGTTAGAGGACTCCGGTACCAGGATCCTGCTTTGCAATCAATTGAGGATGGACGAGCTGGAGGGTCTGTCAGATATTCATATCCAGGCACTTGATGAGCCTGGGCTGTTTGATGAACTCTCAACAGGGGATATCTCACTTTCCCGTCCTATTCAGCCAGATGATACTTGTTATTGTCTGTACACCTCCGGTACAACTGGAACACCGAAAGGCTGCGAGATCACGCACGCCAATGCTGTGCAAGCAATGCTGGCATTCCAAAGGTTGTTCGCAGGACACTGGGATGAAGAGTCTCGATGGTTACAATTTGCCTCCTTCCATTTCGACGTCAGTGTTTTGGAACAGTACTGGAGCTGGAGTGTTGGAATTTGTGTCACTTCCTGTCCGCGAGATCTGCTGTTTGAGGATCTCACTGGAACGATACAGAAGCTTCAAATTACGCATATCGACCTGACGCCCAGTCTGGCAAAATTAGTCCATCCCGACGAAGTTCCGTCCCTTTGTCGGGGGGTCTTCATCACCGGCGGAGAGGCGTTGAAACAAGAAATCCTCGATGCCTGGGGCAGACATGGTGTTATTTACAATGGATACGGGCCTACTGAAGTTACTATCGGATGCACCATGCTCCCACGGATGTCTGCCAACGACAAAGCCTCAAACATTGGGCCCCAGTTCGATAATGTAGGGTCTTATGTCTTCGGCCCCGGCACCACGACACCAGTCCTACGCGGCAGCATAGGCGAACTCTGCGTCTCGGGACCCCTCGTTGGAAAAGGCTACCTGAACCGAGCCGAGCTCACCAAAGAACGGTTCCAAGAGCTCCCCGAATTCGGCGATCGCATCTATCGCACAGGTGATCTCGTGAGGATTTTGCACGATGGAAGCTTCCAGTTCCTTGGTCGTATTGATGACCAGGTCAAGCTCCGTGGACAGCGACTTGAGATTGGAGAAATTAATGAGGTCATCAAACAAGCAACGCCTGAATTGAACGAAGTCGCTACCCTGGTGATCACGCATCCCAAACAGTCGAAGGACCAACTTGTCTCATTTTTCACAACTGTCACTGCAGATAAGAAATCCCGTGCTGTCGACGTCAGGGTCCGATCTTCAGAAGATGGTCGCGCCCTACTGTCGAAGATCAAGGGCGCTTGCCGCACTCGTCTTCCCGGGTATATGGTGCCTACACATATCATCCCGATGACCCGCTTCCCACTTTCTGCCAATAACAAGGCCGATATAAAAGTCTTGAAGAGTATCTATCAGGAGCTTTCTCTGGAGGATATTCAGAAATTGAGCTCGATGAGTGTTGGTCAACCTACTGACAGTGTCCAGGAACAGAAGATCATATCTGTTCTGGCGAGGTTCATTGGTTCTTCTGTGGAGAAGATTTCGTCATGGTCCAGTATCTACGAGCTTGGCCTGGATTCTATATCTGTTATTGCATTCTCGAGAAGTCTCCGGGAGGCTGGCTTTTCTCAGGCTCAGCCATCGATCATCATGAAGTGTAAGTCTGACATTCCAGGTGCTGGCTGAGAATATACTTGACTAACGATCTGTAGACCCTACAATTTCTGGCATGGCTTCGGCTCTACAGGTCCCTATGTCGTCTTCTGTGCCTGGGGATACCTTCCAACGAAATTCCAAGCAAGACATCGAAGCTTTCGCTCACAAGAACTTCCACGCTATCGTCGAACATATTGGAGCCATCTACAGTGACATCGAAAAGATTGCGCCCTGCACTCCGCTCCAGGAAGGTATCATATACCACTACCTGTCTAGCAGCACGCCATTGTACTGCTCGTCTTTCGCTTTCGAGCTCGACCCTTCGGTCAACCTCGAGAATTTGCGCGCAGCTTGGGGTCAGGCCCAGAGAGACGTTCAAATGCTGCGTGTCAGGTTTTCGCCAACTCCAGATGGCTACGCCCAAGCTGTCATGAAGAAAGAAGCCCTTCCTTGGTTCTTTGCTACTGCCGGCACTAATGAGGAGATTGATGAATTACGCAAACAACGACACGACCACTGGACCACCCAGTTCCACAGTCTTGCATCAAATCTGTGGGAAGTCGGAGTCATTTCTTCCCCCGAAACATCGGTGATGTGTCTGGACATCTTCCATGCTCTCTATGATGGAAACAGCCTGGTCCTGCTCCTCGAATCGGTTGCCCGAAATTATCTCGGCCAGAGCAAGAGTCCACAGCCAGTCCCGGAGTTCATTGATGTATTGCACTTCGGTCCCCTTTGTAAAGACCCTGCAGCAGAGGCATTCTGGAAAGAGCATCTTGCCGACTGTCGTGATCGAGCTTTCGCCGAGAACGGCCGAGTAGACAGCTCGCCAATTCTGCTCAAAGTTCAAATGAATGCGACGAACCAGGTTGACCATCTTTGCCGGTCTCTCAATGTCACACAGCAAGCTGTTCTCCATGCCTGCTGGCTTATCACCCTCCAGGGGCAATACTCATTCGTGCCACCACTTGGTGTCATTGCCTCAGGCAGGACAATTGATATACCAGGCGTTGGCGACGTTATTGGGCCACTGTTCAATACGATCCCCAGCAACGTCCAGCTGGATGGCTTGGAGTCTTGGTCTGATGTTGCTCAGCGCTGCCATGACTACCATGTATCCATGATTCCTTTCCAAAACACCGCCCTGCGGGACATTGTGAAATGGCTCGGAAAAAGTCCCGATGAGCGACTCTTCAACTCTTTGTTTGTCTTCCAGAGGGAAGATGATACCCACGAATCATTCACAAATGGTCTTTGGCGTACACTCGACTCAGAAGTCCAGCATGAGTACCCTCTGGCCTTTGAAATTGTGCGCAATAGCAAGCAATATATGACGGCCACCATTGCCGCAAAGAGCCATGTGGCATCGTTGGAGGACGCTCGGCAGATGTTATCTAGGTTTGAACAAATACTTTCTGAGTTTGCGCAGGACCCCAACAAAGGGTTGCCCAAGATAAACCAGGCGCCTCTCACACAAGCTGTGACGAATGGTGAAGTGAACGGTCGCTACGAGTCTCCGAGAACATTAGAGCAAACCAACGGTGAATATACCAATGGCTCTTTGTTTGAATGGACTTCCCAGGCTTCCACAATCCGGAACGTGATTGAAACCCTTGCGGGAGTGGAAGCGCAATCCATCAGCGAGAACACGTCAATCTTTGAAGTTGGGCTTGATAGCATCGATGCAATCAAAATCTCCTCGCGGTTGAGCAAGGCAGGAATCAAACTTCCCGTGAGCTTTATCATGCGCCATCGTACAGTGAAGGCCATGAGCGAGAAACTCTCAATGACAAATAGTCATACAAATGATGCGATATTGCCATTGCTCAATCAGCTAGAGAAATCGTTGGCCAGGTTTGTCGGGGCTGAGGGTCTTCTCCCCCCGAGCGCGACTCGAATCCTACCAGCTACACCCATCCAAGAAGCTATGGTAGCAGAAATGTCTGCTTCTGGTTACAAGCATTACTACAGCCACGAAATCCTCGAGCTTGAGCCAGATGTGGACATTGAAAAGATGGAGCGGGCATGGAGAGCTGTCGTTAGGGCCCACCCTATCCTCCGTACTTCATTCGTTGAAGTCTCTGATCCACAGGTTCCTGTTTCATATGCCCAAATAGTTCACCACGAGGATCACATTGACCTTCAGACCATCCATTTGCACGGAGTCTCCGTGGAATCCATTATAGAGACTCAGCGTTCAAGGGCACGCAAAGAACTAATAAGCAGCCCTCTGCTATCTATCGCCATTGCGTTGGATGGATCTAGGCGGTACGTTGTTTTGTCAATTGCGCATGCTCTTTATGATGGCTGGTCAATCAACCTACTTCATGAAGATATCGCAAGGTCTTATGCTGGTGCAGAGTGCTCCCGCCCGCCGGCTGATGACATCCTCGAGCAAATTATTTCCTCATCTGGCGGGGAAGCGCTCAGGTTCTGGCGAGCAACGCTATCCAACTTCACCCCGGTATCTTTCTCGTCTACGAAGCATGCTGACAATAGGTCGGCGGTCGTTCACCGAGCAGAACAATCGTTATCCGTGTCACTGTCCAAGGCGGAGGCGTTCTGCAAACGTCATGGCATTACTCTCCAGGCACTTCTTGTCGGCTGTTGGTCTCTTGTCCTTGCCACGCATGTCAAAAAGCTGGATGTTGCTTTTGGGCTTGTCCTTTCTGGTCGGAACGTGGCTGACTCTGAGCATGTCATGTTCCCAACCATGAACACTGTCGCCATGCGAGTTGTTCTTCACGGGACGCGCGTAGAACTGGTGAAGTATGTACAGGAGGCTCTCCTGGCCATGTCGGAACATCAGCATTTCCCACTTCGGCGCGCCAGACCAGATACGGGATCGCGAGCGTTGTTTGATACGCTTTTCATGTATCAGAAGAGGCCGGTAGAAAATGTCCAGACTGGGCCTGGACAGGTTTTGTATAAATCGATTGGTGGAGCAGCTGATGTTGAATACCCTGTTTGCGCTGAAGTTGAAGGTGTCGGGGAAGATTTGGTTGGACGGGTTGCTTGTCGTGGGAATGTTGTTGGAGATCAAGATACTCTTGCGCTCTTGGGGCAGATGGGCGATATCCTTTCGTCTATCATTAACGACCCATCTAAACAGACTGTGGAATTTACCAGCGAGGGAGTGAAGATTTGTGGAAGCACGGCTTTCCAGGATGAGTCTAGACAAGATATCAAGACTGGTGCAGTGCCCCGGGCACTCAATCACGCACAATGGTTGCCGATTGAGTCAACGATCCGCAAGGTGCTCTCCGTTACATCCAGGGTACCTGAAAGCTCCATTGACAAGAGCTCCACAATTTTCGAACTTGGTCTGGACAGCATCAGCGCCATCAAGGTGGCTGCGCTTTTGAAGAAACAGTCCGTCAAGCTCGCGGTCAGTGACATGCTTCGGGCTGGTACCATCGAAAACATGGCCAAGGCAGCCAACAACAACCAGACGGTGTTCTCATTCACAAATATATCGAGCATTCTCCACGACTCACTCAATGGCACTGATGTGACAGAACTGCTACAGTCGCATGGCATTGATTCGCAACGGGTGCGAAAGGTGTTCCCCGCAACTGCAGGGCAGACCTATTTCCTCTCAATGCACGACGTGAATCCCGAGGTATTCTACCCTGAGTTTTACTATGTGATATCACGACAATTGAGCCCTGAAGTACTTGATCGGGCCTGGGCTCGGGTCATAGACCAAACCCCATTGCTTCGAACAGCATTCGTTCCCACTTCTGGCTCTCCGCTATTGCCCTATATGCAGATCGAGTTTGAGGCTGTGAAAATCCCTGTGATCTGGCATTCCAAATTTGATCGGCATCTTGTTTCAAGAAGTCTCAATCAAGAATTCGGCGCAGTGCCGGTCGCATTGCATGCCTGTCAAACGAACAAGGGAACGGCGCTTATTCTGCAAATCCACCATGCACTGTATGACGCTGTCAGTCTACCCCGTATCTTAGACAGACTTGTTACACACTGCAGTCAAGAGGAGGTTGCCAAGCCAAACCCCGACCTTGAACTCTCACAGCTCGTGGCATTCCAGCATGTTCATTCGCCCGTGGATGTCCGGCGGCAATTCTGGCAAAATTATCTAGGCCAAATGCCAACAGTGGTAAAACGAGGGGATGGCTTCGGCTCTGTGCAACCTCACTACCGACCGGGTCTGGTTTCAAGTATGACTAGTGTCGAAAAGGTTGCTAAGCGCCAGGGCCTTAGCATTCAGACCGTCTTTTTGGCAGTCTATGCTCGAGTGCATTTGCAGGAATTCGGTGCAGCTGATACCATAGATGACGCAGGGTCTCGCAGGCGGTTAATTGTTGGACTGTACCTTGCCAATCGATCTCATTCCATCGAGGGTCTCGCCGAGTCGGTGATTCCCACCGTTAACATTGTTCCACTACGACTGGATGACAAACTCAGCGATTCCAACGACACCCTCCTTGAGGCCGCCCGCAGAATCCAATATGAGATCAACGAGATCAGCCGACCAGAATACTCGGGTGTTTCTCTCCTGGAAATTGCCGAATGGACGGGCGTCCAAATCGACACCTGCGTCAATTTCCTGCGACTTCCTGAGCAAGAATTGAAAGCACCCAGCAACGGTGACCACGTAAAGTTTGCTCTCACAGCAATTCAACGCGAGGAGTTTGAAGATCTCAGCGGGGCCGCCCCAGTTTCGGAAAAAGACTCAATTCCGATTAATGGCAATGGTGTGGCGCCACCGGGTGCAGCCGAGACGAGCCCGGGCCTCGAGCATCCAAGCGCCTCAACGGCTACTCAAAACATCTTCCTGGTAAGTGGGCGAATGCACATCACTTCCGCATCTTAACGGGGTGATCGAGCCTTATGCAATTGCTTACATTTCAACAGCCTACGATCGACGTGGAAGCCGCCATCCGTAATGGTCGGTTAGACTTTGGGCTCTTCGCACCGGAATCCCGTCTGGACCGAGATACAGCGGAGAGTGTGATCGGCGCTATGCGACGGGAGATGTCTGCATTGGTGACAGGTTTGGAATCGATATAGAATGTCTAGTGATGCTAGGGATGGAAGAGAGGGGAGTGGGAAGAGTATCCGGGGTGATTGTACTCCGTATGGAGTATGGAGTACGGAATATCATAGATTAGGATTTCTTTTTTTTTTTTTTTTCATGTGGATATTTTGCTGTTTTCTGATTCATTGCTCTTTTATGCTATTTCTCGCTATTCTCACTATTCTCTACTCCGTATTGCTGATCATACTCTGTGCATATGAGGCATTGGATGTGTATAGTTTTTACCCGAATTATCGAAAGCCATGTGATTTGACGAGTGACGGCGGGACCCACGGACGGGACGGGCCCGTTGGATCTTTTGGAACTGCAGTAAATAGACGATGGAAGATATAAGGGTATTATGTTATATGCATTGTAGTATGTATAGGTATTGTATAAAAGAAACTACTTTATATATTGTATAGGGTTATGTTGTATAGGTACACTATAAACCAGGTCTTCTTTTTACTGCCTAGGTGTTGTCCAAGATACTCGTTTGGCGCCAATCAGAGCCAGCTTTTTCTCTCATTCCTCCGAGAATACTGATGAATCAGATGTGGACTTAAGAAGAGGCAGTGGGCTCATGGTGGCAATGAAGCAAGGGGGATTTCGCGTGGCCTATCGCCAGTTGGAATTATTTTTATTTTTATTTTTATTTTTATTTTTATTTTTATTTTTATTTTTATTTTTATTTTTATTTTTATTTTTATTTATTTATTTATATTTTTGCATTTCCTCTTTTTTAAATTGTATTCTTATAAAATAGTACAGGGAATTAAAAATAATGATGATATTGTATCTTGATTTTTTTTAAAAAAAAAAGAATGAAAAAAACAGAACTGGGGTATTTGGTAAAAGTAGTACGGAGTACCCCTCCCTTTGTTTATTGGAGTGGCGTTGGGGGTCCGTGCGAGTGAAAGACGCGCAGTTTTTCACAACTACTCTTCACCTAGTTTCTTTTATTTTTATTGTTTCTTGTAAAGAGTGGAACTATTTAGGTTGAGTTTGAATCCAATATTACCTTTACATATAAACCCTCAAAGTAGAGGGTAATATTGAGGGTAATATCTTATATTTTGCTAATTTTATATACTATTTATTGCTTATCTAATATTTGTTTATTTCACAATCACGCGTCACCCTAATCCACATCGGGCATCGAACGATCAACAACGCGACTGCGCGTTAATCGGTTTGGACTTTATTTCTATAACCTCAACACCTGAACACTCGAGCACTTGAACACGAAACTTCTGAACATTTGAACATTTTCTCTCCTTTTTTTTCTCTAAACATTCTTAATATCCCCAAATTTAAAACCAACAATCCCCGGTCCTCGGACACGGTCACATACCAATACCCAACCCCTCCTCGATTCCGTCCTTTCGCCCTCGTGGGCTGAACTCACCTTTTGTATTAGGGGACCTACCCCTTGCAACCTTTTTTTTTCCTTTCCTTTGGAAGGAAAAGATTCCGACACCCTTAACACTACCTTTACAAAGAGTGTAATCCAAAAGTGAAACATTCCACACCCTATCGCGCAACTCCTGTTATCTTCGAGTATCAAACCGCATCAAAGTGAAACAGCACAGGCACGCGTTGTGTTTGTTCACTAGGGAGAAGTTGAATTCCTTGGAATCCGCAATGGAAGTGGTGTGAGTCAGTTTTGAACTCGCCAGTCGTACCTGCCAACATTCGGAAAACATTCCATCCGTGCCTTCCTTTGGAATCGGATACCATATATCGAAATATCTTTGATATCCTTGGCTTCCTCTCTTTCCCTTTCTGGACGCGTTGTTGATTTGAACGCGTCAACATTGGAAACCCTTGGGAAGCTCTCTAATCCTTTGTCAAACTTCCTCGGGGGTATCTAGATTTCCTCTTAAGATATCCAGAGCGCATTTAGTTGTGACGCGCTCTTCATTCTGGACTTTACGCGGCACGTTTGACACATTCCCGCGATGGTTGCGACCTTTTCGCCGCACCGGGACTCCGGTGGCACACTTCATCTGCCATCGCACTCGGGAATCCATCACGTTGACGCCAGCTCTGCTATCCGTCAACTGAGACGCTCACTTTCGCGCTCCCCCTCCAAGAGCTCAAACTTCTTCCTCAACCCGCGTACTCATTCCCCCTCTAAATCTGCCTACATCTCTTCTCCCTTGTCGCCCTCACGGCGCGCTTCGCAGAACAATTTTGTTCTCTTCCCATCTCACCAATCTCATCAGTCGCCTCTCGCTGTGCCTTACCCTCCCAGCGCGAAAATTAGTAGGCCGGCCATGCGTCGACGCACATCACCCCGCAGTCCGGCCAAACGCGCTTTGAGTATTTCGACTGACAGTGGTAACGCGACTCCAATCCAACCCGCCTCTGTGCCCTCTGGTGAAGAAAATGACTTGACTCTCGACGACTTCGTCGCGCCAAAGCAAAGTACTACCCCAGACAGTCCTTGTTTTATTAACACTCCGTCTGCCCCTCTGGGTGAATCGACTTCTGCGCCGCGATCAACGTTGTCGCGCATAGAAAAACGACGTAGTGGGACCTTTGGTACCTTTGCGACTGGCAGTCCCTTGAAGCGCAGCGACGGGATTATGAACTTGGACCAAGCATCGCGAGGCAGCCCTTCTGCAAAGCGACGCAGCGTGCACACTCCCAACTGCTCAGCCGAATTTAGCATTTTCGACAACGAAGTTGACAACACGACACCAGAGGGCTCTCCGACGCGCAACGAGATTCCCTCGTTCCCCACGCCTGTCCAGCCACACAGTCCATTTGCGACAATTCCTAAGCGATCATCTTCTCTACGACGCTCGACCCTACAGCAGCGCGGCGATCGACCTCTCTTTGGGCGACCCAGGGCTGTGGATGATTCAACCGACGCATCACCGCCTGAGACGCCATTGTCTGTTAGGCCGCGAATGTCGTTTGATAGCAGCCTATTCCAGCCAGGCAGCGAAAACATTTTCTCTCCTAGGCCGCCAGCCAGCCCTCTTTTCTCCAACTCCCCCGCCAATCCTCCCGCCAACCCCACCGTCAACACTACTCAACCTCCGCGGCCTAGTGCTCATCCTCTCTCTCGTACTATTACTCAGTCCTCTTCTGGGTCTAGTATTGAGGATTCCCCCACCCATGAACCAATTCACAAGCCCGAGGGCCGACGACCAATGTTCAACTTCTCCAAGTCTCTGCCGGCCGGGACTACTCGTCCTGCCCCCGTGAGTCGGATCGCACGAGAAGATACAGCAGAGACGTTTGCTACCCCGGATAACTTCAGGCTAGTGAAGCCTCTGCCCGCGGCATTCATGTCCACTGGTCTTATCTCCAAGAAAAACCGCAATGCGGAGGAGAATCCCGGATTTAACAAGAGCATGCCCGATACACCATGCAAGCGACCTGTCAACCTTTTCACCGCGGGTCCAAACCCCACGGACCGATTGTTTGACAAGTCCCGTCTGGTTCATCAATCAGATGCCGTTCCCGCCTCTCCATTTAACCCACCCACTACCTCGCGCCCCAAGCCAAGTCCCTTCGCTCGGGGCATGGGAATCTTCGGTAGCAGCTTTAATCGGCCCGAGGCCTCGCGGCGTGGAAGTTTCGCTAGCATTGATGGAGATGAACTGATCCTCGCCCAATCGCCCTCTTCCCGATATGACAGCCAGCCTCTAAATGATGACTTCCCCCCTACACCGACTAAACAGCCGTTCCTCCCCTCTCGCACCTACCCTCCCGCCACTTCTCAAATCGCGTCTCTGGAACGACTATCCGAGACAGCGAGTCCGCTGCACGAGAAGTTTCTGCAGGCATCTCCTCACACTCCCCGCGACCAGTACTTCCCTCCCGACCCGAGTGGCTTATCGATCTCCGTGCCAAGTGACCATCAATATGTGCAGGAGCATGATCTTCCGGCCACTCCAACTGGTCCGCGAGACTCTTGGTCATCATTCAGACGGCCCAGTCTCCAAATTAGCGGCTACCATGTTCCAGATGTGGACCCCACTCTGACATCCCGCTTTGAGAATGTGGAGCTTATTGGAACTGGCGAGTTCTCTCAGGTATTCCGTGTCGCGCAGCCTCATGACGCATCCTTCCCATCTGTCTTCTCTCTTCCGTCAAGCGAACCAAAATCGCCGACCTCCCTTCCCCACCGCGTGTGGGCTGTGAAGAAGAGCAAGCAGCCTTATCTGGGGTTGAAGGATCGCGAGCGCCGTATTCGCGAAGTCGAGATTCTCAAGTCTTTGACCAACTGTGACCATGTTATCTCCTTTATGGACAGCTGGGAGAACAATGGTCATCTGTACATTCAAACGGAGTTCTGCGAAGAGGGTAGCCTGGATGGCTTCTTGGCCCAAGCCGGACTTAAGGCCCGACTTGATGACTTCCGTATCTGGAAGATTCTGCTCGAAATGTCTCTGGGACTGAAGCAGATCCATGACGAGGGATTCATACATCTGGACCTGAAGCCTGCTAATATTCTGGTCACCTTTGAGGGTACTTTGAAGATTGGTGACTTTGGCATGGCGACCCGATGGCCTGCAGAGGATGGTATTGAGGGCGAAGGCGACCGCGAATACATTGGACCGGAGATTCTTATGGGCCGATTTGACAAGCCCGCCGATATTTTCTCACTTGGTCTCATCATTTTTGAGATCGCCGGCAATGTGGAACTTCCCGACAATGGAGTCTCTTGGCAGAAGCTCCGCAACGGCGACATGAGCGATGTGCCCAGCCTTACCTGGAGCTCGGAGACCAGCATCTTCCGCGATGCCACTGGAAACCCTATCTCGGAAGGGTCGTCTTTCGAGGACCTTTGTACATCCGATCTGGGTGACCACGAATTCGGTGATGATTTCCTGACAAGTCGTCAGCTGAGCAACCCCAAACCACAGCGACTCGCACGAAGCGGGGAGTTGATTGATCCACCCGGCTTTATGGTCGATGCCAACCACCCACAGGCATTGGACGGCATTGTTCGATGGATGATCTCCCCCGAACCTCAGAACCGTCCCACGGCCGACCAGATCCTGGAAACTTATGGAGTGCAATTTATTAACCAACGACGCCGCGCCGGCGCCACCGTCTTCGAGGGTAACTGGGGCCCCGCTGACGAGATCTTGGCCGAAGATGCCGAAATGATCGACGTGTAATTTAATATCCCTTTTACTATTGTGCATACGGAGGGTGTTCTATGCTTGTTTTTTTTTTTTTTTTTTTCCTTCTTTTCCTTTGTCACCTCTTCCCGGCGTTCAACCTGGAGCATTTCTCTTTCCTTTTTTTTTTTTTTTTTTGTCCCATCTTTGATGCCATGTTTTCACGTCACGACATTATCCCCCCTCCACCCCATGCTTCAACGGTTGAGGCTGGGGTTTGTTGCGGGCTGGGCTTTGGGGCGTTTTCGATCCATCTGGTTTGGATCTGGGCGTTACCTTGAGCAATTCACGGATACCACGACTGGAGTTTGCGAAGGGTTCTTTGCCCTGTTTCACGGATCTCTTTTTCTTTTTCCTTTGTTCGATTCAATACCTAGCGTTACGAGATGCCAGAAATGTACCAACCTCGCAGGGTGCTTGCTTCTGGAAATGGTACAAGGCCATTCTGGGATTCTACTGTATTCGTTCCAACATATCACTTATCGTCTTGTCCTTGGAATCAATCCGAGGCGATTATTCTTTCCAGGGCTGATATCTGGTCGGACGGCATGCCTGGTTGGCTTGGAAACATCACTGCTATCTTTGCTTCTTTTCTTTTGCTTTCTTCTGATGATCAATGTGTGCCCTCTGGGCAGTGATGACTCCCGATCCATTTTCTTTGAGCGTGATCTCTGCTAGTTTGGTGTCTATGGTTGAATACCTGGGTTCCATGTCTGTGTAGCAATTGTGAAATCACGAACGAAATGATATCCTATGAACTTTTTCAATTGTATAGATCTTATTCGAGGTTTAGTTGTATATTGTAACTTATTAAACCAGCGTCTTCCATGTGGTTATACTATTGCTATAAGATTGGTTATTTCAATTGAGCATGAGGCATGGTTTTCTATGTCAAGAGTAATGGTAGTCTATTTGCCTCGAAATGATATTGGGGATGGTTATATTTTAGTTAATACTTTTGGAATATCTCTTGGGTGTTGCATATACACCTGCGCATATATAACTCTCCCCGGCTCCAAAATATATTTCTTGCCACCGGATTTCTTGGCACAAACTTCTAAACTTCTCCAACTTCTTCCCTTTACTCTCTCCAACTTACCCTGCTGCTTGTCCCTCATTCTGTTGAGCTCGGTTTATTACTCTACACCCTGTGCAACATGCGCTGCCTCTAAGACGACCCACAAGCCACCTTACCTTTCCACAAGAAGCCTCCTGTACATTAACCTCGCAATTCCTTCCCATAATAACAGTCCATATCACGCACCATGGACAATAAAGATTTTGTGTCGGACAATCTCCTCCGCCTAACGGGCGCCTCAGAGCCCACCGTTGTCGATTTCGTGCTCGCGACCGCCAGCTCGGCCAAGTCAACCTCCTCCCTCCAAGATACCCTTGTGTCCTTCCTGGACGGCATAAATACCAGTCCAGCAGAAATTGGTGCCTTTGCTCGAGACCTCCATGTCCGCATGGGAAAGGGCGCGCAGCCCAGCGCGTCTGTCTCCAAACCCGCGAGCAAGGTAACTTCGCAGAAGAAGTACCGCTTGGTAGACATGGGCGAAGACCAACCAGAACCTACCCCATCGCTAGGACCAGTCAACGTCGAAGCAGACCGGGAGCGACGGAGGAGACGGGACAGAGACAGCGACAGAGACAGGACCAGCAGCAATCGAGACTCTGAGCCTCGGAGTCACGGGGAGAAGGATGACAGCCGAAAGCGAGACCGAAGCCGCGACGCAGAGAGCCGCGACCGGCCACGGACGAGAAAACTCCGCAAGAAGGGCTCTCAAGTCTTTGAGGATCGATGGGGCGACGAAGAGATCCCCGAAGATGAGATATACCCGGAGGAATTTGAAGAATCCCCCTCCAAGCGCACGCGACTCGACGATGGTTCCGCGTCTCCTCTCGCGTCACTGGCTGACGATATCGATATCGACCCTAAGACCAAGCAAGAGATCGAGCGCCAACGAGATCTCCGTGAACGAGATGAGTTTGCCAAACGACTGGCCAACAAGGAAAGTAGCAAGTCGAAGAAGATTGTTGAGGATCGGACGCGCGACGGCGAGGCTGCACGGCGGCGTGCGCTAGGCGATGATGCCAGCGCGCGGGCTTCGATGATGCCCGATCTGCGAGAAAGGTCCCGACAGGAATACTTGAAGAAGCGTGAGACAGAACGGTTAGCACTGCTGCGACGCCAGGTTGTAGAGGAGGCCGCGGAGTTGCGTGAGAACCCGAATTTGTCTCGGAAGGAGAAGGAAGAGTTCGCGCGCAACCGAGAGGTCCTTCGTCTCGCCGAGGAACGGCTTCGGATCGACGATCACCGTGATGGTTATCAGATGCCATCTGACTATATTACAGAGAAGGGGAAGATCGACCGGAAGAAGAAGGAAGAGGCTCTGTACAAGCGGTACGTCGAGCGCGATGAACTGGGCCAGGAGCGCTTTGTCACAGAGCACGAGGAGTGGGAGCTGGAGCAGGCGGCCAAGGCCAAGGCACAGATCAAAAAGGCCGAGTTCGTGGATGAGGGAGACTATGAGTATGTCTTCGACGATTCACAGCAGATCAACTTTGTTATGGATGCCAAACTCGAGGGCACGCAAAAGCCAATGACGAAGGAACAGCTGCGGTTCAAGGAGCAGGTCGATGCAGCGGAGAAGAAAGCCCTCTCAATGGACGAAACCCGCAAGAGCTTGCCCATCTATCAATTCCGCGATCAGATCATCCAGGCTGTGGCTGATCATCAAGTTTTGATCATCGTTGGTGAAACTGGTTCCGGAAAAACCACACAGATCCCACAATACCTCCACGAGGCCGGCTATACTAAGGATGGCCTCAAGATCGGTTGCACGCAGCCACGACGAGTGGCTGCCATGAGTGTTGCTGCTCGAGTGGCGGATGAAATGGGAACGAAGATCGGAAATGAAGTTGGTTATGCCATCCGATTTGAAGACAACACCACCGACAAGACCATCCTCAAGTATATGACCGATGGAATGTTACTGCGAGAACTGTTGACAGAGCCGGACCTGAGCCAGTACTCGGCCTTGATGATTGACGAGGCGCACGAACGGACGGTGCCAACAGATATTGCCTGTGGTCTGCTCAAGGATATTGCCAAGGCACGACCTGATCTGAAGCTGCTCATTTCCTCAGCGACGATGGATGCGCAGAAGTTCCAGAAATATTTCGACGACGCTCCCATTTTCAATATTCCTGGTCGCCGATACCCCGTCGACGTACACTACACATCACAACCTGAAGCCAACTACCTTGCCGCAGCCATCACAACAGTCTTCCAGATCCACGTCACGCAGGGCCCCGGTGATATCTTGGTCTTCTTGACTGGACAAGAAGAAATCGAGGCTGCCGAACAAAGTTTACAGGAAACGGCCCGAAAACTCGGGAGTAAGATTCCGGAGATGATTATTGCTCCTATCTACGCCAATCTGCCGTCCGAATTGCAGACTAAGATTTTCGAGCCGACTCCGCCCAAGGCACGAAAAGTGGTGCTTGCCACCAATATCGCCGAGACTAGTTTGACCATCGATGGTATTGTCTACGTGATTGATCCCGGATTCGTCAAGGAGAACGTGTTCAACCCACGCACTGGGATGGAGAGCTTGGTTGTGACGCCCTGTTCGCGTGCCTCGGCCAACCAGCGAGCCGGACGTGCTGGACGTGTCGGGCCGGGCAAGTGTTTCCGCCTGTATACCAAGTGGGCGTACTATAACGAGCTGGAAGAGAACACCACCCCGGAGATTCAACGTACCAACTTGAATGGAGTGATTCTGATGCTGAAATCGCTGGGCATCGACCAGCTACTCGACTTCGACTTCATGGATCCACCACCGGCAGAGACCATCATCCGCGCTCTGGAGCAACTGTACGCGCTCGGGGCACTCAACGACCGAGGCGAGCTGACCAAGGTCGGCCGGCAGATGGCTGAATTCCCCACGGACCCGATGCTCGCCAAGGCGATTCTTGCCGCCGACAAATACGGGTGCGTAGAAGAAGTGCTGTCGATCGTGTCGATGCTCGGCGAAGGCAGTGCACTCTTCTTCCGACCTAAGGACAAGAAGATCCACGCGGACAGTGCGCGCAACCGGTTCACCATCAAAGACGGCGGTGACCATCTGACGCTACTGAACGTCTGGAACCAATGGGTCGACTCGGACTTCAGCACAATCTGGGCGAAAGAGAACTTCCTGCAGCAGCGCAGTCTGACGCGGGCGCGCGATGTGCGCGACCAGCTTGCCAAGTTGTGCGACCGCGTCGAGGTCGCCGTCAGTACCTGTGGGTCTACGAATATCCAGCCAATTCAGAAGGCCATCACGGCTGGGTTCTTCCCTAATGCGGCGCGACTCCAGCGCGGCGGTGACAGTTACCGCACTATCAAGAATGGACAGTCGGTGTACTTGCATCCGTCTAGTACGCTTATGGAGGTTAACCCTCGCTGGGTCATCTACTTTGAGTTGGTACTTACCAGCAAGGAGTACATGCGCAGTAATATGCCGCTGCAGCCGGAGTGGCTGGTTGAGGTTGCGCCGCATTACTATAAGAAGAAGGACTTGGAAAGTCTCGGGTTGGATCGCAAAGTGACAAAGGGGCAGGGGGTGGCTGGGGAGAAGAGTCGGGAGTAGATGGGGATATATGGGAATGTACAGATGGAACTATGGAAACATAAAATATGTTTTTGAATAGCTGAGTGTGTACTCCGTACTCCGTACAGCATTACCTATGTAGGTGAATAGCCTCAATATCTTATAAAATAGACACCTCAGGCACCAAACCCTCCTCCAGCCAATCACCGCCGGGGCAATTCAAACCGCGGCAAATCAGCCCGAACCTCGGTTTCTCCGCTTTCCCCCAGACTGGGAATTTTATATACGTCACGTCCACTTCCGTCTTGTTTTCTTTTTTTTTAACCTCGTTCACCTCTTTCACCTCTCAAAATTCCCAATTCAACCTCAAAAATGTCCAAAACATTCACCCCCGCCGAAGTGGCCTCCCACAAGACCCCCGATCAGGGCCTCTACATCATCGTCGATAACAGTGTCTTCGATGTAACCAAGTTTGTCGACGAGCACCCCGGCGGCGCAAAGATCCTCAAGCGTGTAGCAGGCAAGGATGCCTCAAAGCAGTTCTGGAAGGTAAATATCGCCTTTCTGCTTCTTCTTTCTTTCTTTCTTTTTAAAACCGACATGTC
The DNA here is from genome assembly GCA_002916455.1 of Penicillium sp. CF05. Lineage (NCBI taxonomy): Eukaryota > Fungi > Ascomycota > Eurotiomycetes > Eurotiales > Aspergillaceae > Penicillium > Penicillium sp. CF05. The sequence continues at coordinate 38,249 of PKQL01000200.1, forward strand.
ATTGTTGTTATGATCGGCTATCGGCCGAGTCGGCTATTGAAAGCATGCAACTAACACCGCTTAGTACCACAACGAATCTGTGCTGAAGAAGTACTCGCCCAAGCTGAAGATTGGCGAAGTTAAGGATGCGGCGAAGCTGTGAACAGTCTATTGGAAGAATAAAGGAAATTATCAGACAGTTGAGTGTTTGGTTCTGGGGAGGTCAGCCCACTGCGGGAAATCCCTGGTCAACTGCACAGAGAAATGTCACGATGTTGTATTTACACCGCTAGCGAACGTTATACCCGCGATTCGAGTTTGGTTTTTCTTTTTCTTTTGCTTTTTGAATACTATCTTACTACCCGGGACATGAATAGACCTGAGAATAAAACAATAGAGACTGGAGACTGGAGGTTGAAGGTTGATACTACAGACGGCTTCATTTATACATTATGTTCAGACATATAAACATGAAGATCAATACATATATCCAGGATCTGCTGGGTTGATAGTTGGAATGTCAAAGGGAAAAAAAAAAAGGAAGAAAGAAACGCCCTTCTCCCTCCCGCTGCACGAGAAATGTATCCGAATCAAAGTGGTATCAACTCGAAGGCGAAAAATGGTAAATTACAGGCGATGGATGTGTGAGGTGAGTAAAGCAGAGAATAAATATGAATAAGGCGACAGTGACAAAATAGAAGATGAATATGTCCGGTGACGACGTACGTGGACAAGCCACGGAGAAACGTGGCGATGAACCTGCGCCAAATAGGTGTGTTTTTGAAAGAAGGAACAGGTAGACGGTAAGTAATAAAGAAAAAGAAGCGGGGAAAAAGGTAGAGAGAGCGCAAGCGAAACTCATCCACTGTAGAATTAGAATCCCCGCCATGGATCATCGGGACGGTATGAGAGCTCACTCCCATGAACCGAAGGCGTGTCAAACTCGTACCGCCTCTCACTCCACTGACTGGAAGTCTTGCGGATATGGCGCTGACGAGGAGGCGCACGAGGACGGTTAATCTGTTCAGCATGGTGGTCTATGAAAGCCTCCATACGCACAGTACCTATATCGAACATGTTGCTGCCCGCCACACTGGAAGCACGGCCACTCGCCTCGGAAGTACGTCGACTGACACTGCTGCGGCGGCTTCCAATGCCCGGGGGTACGGCTGGGGCTTGCATGGCGGGGAAATGTAGTTCCGACGAGGCGGCCGTGGTGCCGCTGTGCGAAGACGGCATAGTGCCGGTGCTGGAGAAGCTGCGGAGAGTGTGGAGGGCTGGGGGACGGGGTGCGGTGTTGCTGCGCTTGCGGTTGTGGGTTGAGAAACGGGGCACGTGTGGTGCGTCGGCCGCTAGGTCGATGCTGCCACCTGGGATTTCGGGGACTGGGGCTGGAGCGCCGGCGCTATTGAAGGAGCGTTTGCCATTAGGCATTGGGCGGGGGCGGCCCTTTGCGACGCGGATGGAGTCGCGGATTGGGTTTCGGCGGAGGGAGGCGTGAGGTAAGGTTGGGGATTCTTCTTGCGGGACTGGAGGTAGAGCTGCTAGTTCTTGGAGGCCTATGGAGGAATGGCTAAGGAAGGAAAGCGCCGTCAGCCAGACGTAGTGGCGTTCGATGGTTAGCGCTGTGAATTTCAGAGCGCGCTGTGGTGTTAGCACCAGGATGGAGCGGTTGAATGGGGTAGAAGAGCCGGAGCCTTTGGGTACAGGGTTGTCATCCTTGACGTCGAGGACGGATTGAATGGTGACTGTAGCGAGAGATACTATGTTAGCTTCCACTTCAACCAACTCAGATGAGTGTCTCAGACGAGTGTCCTTGAATACTTACACTTCCGGCCACTCTTGCCGAGCAAGGCAGGCCCACTCGTAGGCTGTTTGCTACTCCACATAATGGACCCTTCGTACGGGGCGAGCCAAACCCATCGTTTATGTCGGACACCACTATTCGTGATATTTGCCGATACATCGTCAGGGTTCTTGCCCTCCCAATTCTCCTTGGACTCGCCCATCCCGAATGATTTGCGTCGACGGACGTATTTGAACATCCACTCGCCAACCATGGTCTGAGCAATAGCATCAACGACACTGGTCGGCTGCACACCGCCAGTGGAATCCTTTCTTTCGCACTGTTCATGGTTCAAGGGTTGGGACGGAGTCGCACGGTGCGAGGCACGTTTTGTGTGCCCGTACCGCTCACGAGGTGCTGTGATTTCATCACATGGCATCGGCGGTGGTCGGTATGGTCGGTATACGGGGCTTCCCGGGGAGAAGGTCGAGGTAGATCGTGACGGGGAAGAGTGAGTTTCTGGTCTCTCGGTAATATCTGTTTGTGACGATGCTGCAGCGGATCGCACTCGGCGGAGAGTCGGGCGCCGGACAACGGATTGGCGACCACTGTCCGAGAACTGTCTGCCGGCTGAGCGGGTAGGACTTGGCGGTCCGTCGCTGCTGTTGAGCGGGAGGTTGCGTGAGCTGAAGCGGATGGGAACGGGGAATGGCGGTGCAATGTTTGAGCCTGCACTGCCGCTCTCGAGGCTTGGTTCGCTGGGACTGCGTGCGCGGGGCTTCTGGTGCGCGGCGGTCCCGCTGGAGATCATGGCCATTTTGCGCATGCCGGGCTGGCGAATACTCGAGGAAGCCGTGCTAGACCGTTGGGGAGCCCGAGAACGACCAATATCGGGTGGTCGTGACTCCGGGGAAGACAGCTGCTCGTCAACTTCGGAAAGAGGCATATCGTCCAAGCTGGGTCTTGATTTCGTAGTGATGAGCTTGCCACGGCTGACAGTGTATGCAGCAAATGGGCGGTTGAGGAGCTCATCGTCGGTGAAGACATCACGCTCGCCATGGGGGCCTTCGTCGTCACTATTGTGTTCAAAGCCGGCGAAAAGACTGCTAGACCGTAAAGGCCGCCGAATGTTGGACAAGGTATCATCTGAGAGCGGACCATTGTCGTTGTTACCGGGGTAGGCCTGCACATGATCTGGACCGGGTGCTCTAGGAGGCTTCACCGGACGGTCTGTCGGTTTATCTGTTATCAGATGTCTCTGCTTTCGTTTTTCGGACCGTGGCGGAAGCGGGGGCGCAGTGTAAGGCTCCAGGCTATGCTGCTGAGGCTCAGGTCGAGGTAGTGCATCTTGAATAGCAGAAGGAAGAAGACTAGCGGGAAGTTTGATAGGGCGTTGATCGATACGGATCTCCTCGGTTTGGATGGCGACGGATCGACAATCAGCAATTGCCCGGAAGTTGGCCTGACAACCGACGTTCTTGGTTTGCGGTGGAAGAACGACACTGTTTCGAGGCGAGGATGGCTCTGAGCCTGGTGGGTGGATAGCGATCATTGGAATATCCATCTTCGATGGGACATCATTCGGGGATAAGTTGACACGATTCTCGCTTTGAACAACATCTGTTTCCGAGACGACATCAGTCTGGGTGGACACCGATGTCATTCGCACCGGTACTGTTGTGGATTTAACAGGTTGAGGCGACTCGGCCTCATTGGGCGTTGATGGAGGAGTTGGGGGCTCATTCACGGTTTGACAAGAACTAGAAACCATCTGAGGTGCAACGGCGAGCGTGGTGCTGTCTTTTGTTCCTGGTATGCTCGCGTGCTTGCCGTCTTCTTTTTCGGGCTCTGAAACCGTTTTGCTGGACTCAGGATCTAGGTCGTATACAACCTTCGCTTCTATCGTAGGCGATGGAGGAGGTGAGTACTGGATGCCCATATCGCGGTATTCGATTGCCGAGTCAAGTTTCACTGGGCTAGCAGGCCCAAGTTCCCGGGCACGGAACTCCATGGCAGTGGGGGAGTGTAAATCCGAGCTCTGAAGGGACAGACCCAAGATCCTCCTGGCCTTGGAAGAAATACTATGCGATCCCTGTGAGTGAACCGACATTGGACGTTCTTCGGGGAGGGCCTCCGGGGAGGCGGGAACTTCATCGTCAGATGGAACAAACTCGTCCTCTTCATCGAAGTCGAGTTCCTCTGCCAGGTTTAGACCCGAACTATTCTTGACCCCAGGCGCAATACTCATAACCGAGTACCGCACGTTATGGAGTATGACCGCCTCTTCACCTTCTTCCGAGCTCACGCTGGTTACGCTCGTGCGTCGGCGGCCTAGGCTACTAGATGCCAGGCTGGCCGAGTCGCTTTCTTTATTCTTGTCATGAACAAGGTCAGAATTCTCACTCGGGTGTGAATGGGAGTGGATAGTCGCCACTTCCTGGGCCGCTGCGACCTCATTCAAAACGGTCTTCAAGCGGCCCTCTACTACGTGAACCTTGCGTTCCAGGGCTCGGCGTTCATCCGCCCAGGACTCTTGATCGCGATTCCAGAGTAATTGGGTTCGTTCGGCGTCCTCCTCTCGGCTTCGAGCTTTCTTCTGTGCCTGCTCGAGCTTCCTACGAACATCGCCGATGTTCTCAACCGCCTCATCGCGCTCCCGAGCTAGCTCAGTCATCGCAGACGACGTCCCACCTTCCAGTAGTTGGATTTGGTGTTTCAACGAGCGCCCTTCCGAGGTCGCCTGGGAGAGATTCGCCGACAATGTTTCATTTTCCGTCCTTGATTCATCCAAGCTCTCTTCCAATCCGTCGATTGCCTTGGTTTTGTTCTCTATTTCTCGCCGCAGCGATAGAATCTCCGATACGAGAGATGCATGGAGAGTAGGTGTGATCCTCCGCGGGTCGAAAGGCGATAAGGTATCCTCGGTAATATCGATATCATCTTCGTCTGTTTGTCCGTCGGGGGAGAATGAGGGGGTTGGGAGCCCTGGTGGAGAGGAAGGCGGTGGGGAGGAATCTCGCCGGCGCAAAGACGGTCTCGATCTTGATCTTCCTTTGGATGGAGCTCGAGAACTGACTCGGGAGGACGGTGTCGAGGACTGGTGGGCCATGGAGGCCGGGGATTGTAAATCGGCCATTTCTCTTTGCGCATGTGCCGAATGAAAAGCCTCAAACCATCACCGGGGCTTTGCTCGTTGGGCTAGCCAGAGCACTTCAGGCACTGGATCCCATCAAAAGACTACCGTAATTCAACCATCCGACTATTAACTGTTTCGAAGCCGGTGCTGATCTGTTTTCAGAGACAGGTTTCACCTGTTGCAATCGACTGGTCGAACGCGGGATGGAGGGGGGATTCAACGCTGGGACTTTGTGGAACTTGGTGGAACGAAGAGGTCAGCC